>PITA01008165.1:62696-86639 GCA_004023965.1 Spilogale gracilis | reverse complement strand
GCTTATTTCACTCAGCATAATCTCTTCCAGTCCAGTCCATGTTGCTACAAAAGTTGGGTATTCATCCTTTCTGACGGAGGCATAGTACTCCATTGTATATATGTACCACATCTTCTTTATCCATTCATCTGTTGATGGGCACCTTGGCTCTTTCCACAGTTTGGCGATTGTGGCCATTGCTGCGATGAACATTCGGGTGCACATGGCCCTTCTTTTCACTACTTCCGTATCTCCGGGGTAAATGCCCAGTAGTGCAATTGCAGGGTCATAGGGTAGCTCTATCTTTAATTTTTTAAGGAATCTCCACACTGTTTTCCAAAGCGGCTGCACCAGTTTACATTCCCACCAACAGTGTAAGAGGGTTCCCCTTTCTCCGCAGCCTCTCCAACACTTGTTGTTTTCTTATTACTTTTATACACAGTTTGGTTTGGTATAAAACTTCTGAATCTTTTATTTTCCTTGAGGAAAATGTAACTGTCATTCTGATCTTTCAGAGTTGATGTTTACACAGAAGAAATCTGATAATAATCTGATTTTAGCTCCTTTAATATATATATATATATTTTTTTAGGGAGAGAAAGAAAGAGAGAGCGCATGACGGTGAGGGTGGGATAGGGGTAGGGGCAGAGGCAGAGAGAATCTTAAGCAAGCTCCACACTGAAGGTGAAGTCGAGCTTGGCGCTCAGTCTCACGACCCTGAGATCAGGACCTGAGCCAAAACCAAGAGCCAGACATTTAACTGATTGCATCACCCCACTGTCCCCAACTGAGCTCTTTTGACAGTAAGTTGTAACAGGTGGGTTTTTTTCTTGCTTAGATTCTTGTAGATTTTACACAGTCTAAAATTTTGTCACACTCTGTGCTGGCGTTGTTTTTTTGGGTGTTAGTTTTCATTGGACCAGTCCACGATGTAAACAAATGTGAGGGACCCTGAATCAATGCTGAAGCCAAGACCCTGTATGAATAGAGGGGAAGCTCGGAAGGGTGACAGGGGCAGGGGAGGCATTCGCTGTATCTCATTTTTTTTATAGAGGCTTGTAGAGAGTAGCGGTGAAGTTCCAAGTTATGACCTCTGGGATAAAAGGGAGAGAGCACCACTGACAAGCAAGGAAGTGACTGTGAATGGGGACCCACAGGAGAATCCCTTCATAGACAGGAGTCCGCAGGATGGAACGGCAATGGAACAGTGAATGTGGGTCTTGGGCCAGAGGGCATTGATGTGTAAGGGACCAGGAGGAGGCCTCAGTGGGGCCTCTATGCCTCAATAATAGCTGGAGTCTGAAGGGTACTTGATCATATGGCCTGGGAGGTCTGGGTGGATATAAGAAATATGTGGAAGGCAGGGCAGATTTGTGTTAACACAAAAGTATAAGTTCACTAAAATTAATGCCTGAAAATTTTTAGTCTTGGAGCCTCAGAATAATATCAAATCCTATTGATTAATAAGGAGGGGCTCCGACCCCCGTGGTGCAGAGTCAGCAAATGCCCAGCAAATGGGGTGAACAGGAGCTGATGAAGATTTTAGTGAGAGGAGTGCGCATTGTGACAATTTTAAGTGCTGCCTATATATGGTGTGCTCCGCTAGGTTCTTTATGTGCCTTAATGTTTAATCCTCACCACCCTTTTATCATGTGAGGATCATCATCCCATCTGAGAGGTATAAAACGGGCTTTTTTTGAGGTTAAACACTTGAAAAAGGTCATAGCCTGGTGTATGCTTATTTCTTGTCATTTATTGCTCTTGCTAAGGATATTTTCAGTGTTCGATAGTTTTGTTCCATTCCAGTGGAATTTCTCTAGAGGAAATTCAGGGGTCTCCATATCTTGCCATCTTCAGGGATGTTACCAGTAGACTTCATTTTTGCAGTGTGTGTAGTGAAGTCAGTCTAGCCACCTAGAATGGTGGACCTTGAACTTTAGTGTGCATAAGAAACGTCTGAGGAGCATGAGAAAATTGCAGATGCCACAGAGTTTCCTTGGGTTCGAATGGGATCCCAGGGATCCACACTTTATAGTTTGTTTTTAGAGATAGAGTGTACACGAGTGTCTGCCAGGGTGAGGGGATTGTTAGAGGGAGAAGAAGAGAGAAATTCTTCTCTCTTTTTTTTTTTTTTAAGATTTTATTTATTTGACAGAGAAAAACACAGCCAGAGAGGGAACACAAGCAGGGGGAGTGAGAGAGGGAGAAGCAGGCTTCCCGCTAAGCAGGGAGCCCGATGTGGGGCTCGATCCGGGGTCTCCGGGATCATGACCTGAGTAGAAGGCAGTCGCCCAACCAACTGAGCCACCCAGGCACCCCGAGAAATTCTTCTCTTAAAAATATTTATTTATTTTAGAGAAAGAGCACAGAACACGAGGGGAGAGGCAGAGTGCCTCCCCAAGCTGACTCCCCACTGAATGTGTAGCCAGAGGCCTCTCAGTCTCACAACCTTGAGATCATGACCTGAGCCCAAATCAAGAGTCGGAGCCTCCACCAACAGAGCCACCCAGGCATCCCCAGGCGTCCACAATTCAAACAAGCACCAGATATGAATTCAGATGTAAATTGTCTGCAGATTATGCATTGAGACAGTAAAACAAAGCAGTATAAATCTAGAGTAGCATTCATCTTCACATTGAGCCCATGGTCCCTGTTCCTCCAGCATCATTTTATTATAAAATCGAAGAAGTATTAAGTAGAAGAAGTTGCAGGTAGGGGAGGAAGGGAAGGAAGGGTAGACTAGCTGGTGAGATATGGGTCAAGGAAGAGTCACAGGTCAGGTTGTTCTCACACAATGCAGCTTTGACTGGCAAATACTGGATTACAAGGTCAAAGCCAGAATGATCTGGAACCTCTCCAAGCAAAACAGATAAACCCACCACTCAACTTTAACAGGAAATATCTGTAAACAAATTTAATATTTTATATTTTTAGAAATAATTTTGGGGCAAAGGCTACTCATTTTTAGCTTAAGTAAAAGCCTGGTGGTTTACTAGGGATTTCCTTATGTTAAAATAATGAGTAATATTGTGTTCATGCCAGAAAAGAATGTAGATTTACTATTAAATATCTATTTACTCTCAAAGTGTTTTATTTGATAGGAGAAGTGAGTGGTTCAGGCTCATACATTTTCCAGTAGCAATTTCTTGTTTTCAGATGCAAACCCCCAATTTTTTAGGTAGGACACTTTTTACTTAATACAGCCACCCATACTTTGCTTGATGTGAGAGATAGATTCCTGAAAACTCGCTAGAACATGGACTTCTAGAAATGTGATCATATCAAAAGCTTGCCATTTACAGGAATCCCATAATCAATTTTTCTGTGGAAAAGAAAAAAAGTAACCATCCACTAATTGGCCCATCTTGGCAAATCTGGACTTAATTATGTCTCTATATTTTAATGCAAGTTTTGGCAGCATTTGGAGTAGTGCAAAATGAATAAGAGCAAGTGAAAAATGCTTTTGAATAAAGAATTTGAAAACAAGAGAAAAGATCATACAGAAAATTTTATTTGAATAAACAACCCTGAAAATAAGCAATTTTGCCTTATTAAGCAAACTTAACTTATAAATCAATATTCACAGTAAAAAGAAAACTAATGTAAGTTATAACAGCAAAGTATAAAAATCAGTGCAAGAACCAACTTCATGACATGTTTCTTATGACTGACTATATTGTTACCTGAAGACCAGGACATTCCACCAAAAAGAATACAGCTGAGAGTGCCAGGAGTCAAATTTTAATGAAGGACTTTATCAAAGAAGGTGGGTTTGGGGCATCTGGCTTCTCTTTCATGGAAATTGGCAAAACATCACTAGTCCTAATCCTACAAATGTAGATGTTTAAAACAGGTTGAGACAGCAACGCTTTACAGGTCGGCATGAAAAGAAAAACAATCACAGGAATGATATAATTACAGGGTAATAAAAACATAAACACCATTATTGCATTAATTTTGTATTTGGGTTTTCTTCCATGGTTGGCTTACCAGATTAGAAGTGCAAGGTTTTCATTACAAAGTCAGTTAGTTTGCCATTTATCCATCTTAATGCACACACACATTGGATTTGATCATTTTGATAGGAGTTTGGTGTAATTGGCCATAGAAAAGAATAGAGGGTTTAGAAGGATTTTTACCAAACCAAGAGAGAGAGAAAGAAGTAGCAGCCACTTTTGACTTTTTACATATTTACAAATAAGTATATTATCAGGAGTAACTGTTCCTTTGTCTTGACTTCTCAAAGCCATCAATATGCCTTGAGGGCAAATATGCATCAGTATTTCTTCAATTTCTGTTAAAGTAGAGGCTTATTGAGAGACAACTGTGTTCTCTTGGCAAGCTACTTCAACCCTCCAAGATTCAATTTCTTTGCTTGTAAAATGAAGATATAATGGCTACTTCAGAAGGTTGTTTTAAAGAGAAGAGGTAATGCCAAGGAGCTTTACACAGTGGAAAGCTCAATAAATGATGGCTATCTTTTAATGTTGGAAGAGAAAGCCAGAGTCAGAAATCAGAAAGAGGTGCCTCATTCTGATCCTCTTATACAGATCCTCATTAATGGGGTCAGCCAGCAATTCATAGGAAAGTTGGCTCACAGATTCATGACATCAACAACAGTAACAAAATGAGCTCAATCTTTGGATACCAATTGTTAGTATGACTCCTACTGGGGAGGTATTGTGTGTATGAGTGTGTGTGTGTGTGTGTGTGTGTGTGTGTGTGTGTTGCGGTGTTCCACATTTAAATAGAAGTAGGCATTTTAATAAAAACTAAATCAAATTCTTAAAACAATTCATAGATCACACTTTTTGGTACTTAGGGGCACCAGTGAATCTTGGGAGACAGCAGAGCACCAGCCACCTGCTTCCGGTGTCCAAATCTGTCCTGGGTGGGGGATGGGCCAGCCATTCAAAGCCCCTTATCTGCAGGTATAGTCACAAGACAGTCCCAGCCTTCAGCCTCTGGCTCTGCTCTCCTAGGTCCAGAAACCCACTTCCCTTCATCTCAGATGGGCGAGCCGGTTTGTTCTTATTGTGGTTGCTCGGATATGAAAGATGAATACAGATGAACTTTACTCCTGAAAAAATGATACATTAAAAAAAATAATTGCATGCTATATCTTTGGAACAGGTGGCAGATTAGAACCTCACTTCTGGATATTTGCACTCTATACTAATGTATGAAAGCCTTTGAGATGTCCTGTTTCACTCAGTTTTCAGGTACTATTAATTAGCTCACTTAAATTTTTCTTGTGACTTAATTTGATATCCTGCATAATTACTGTCCTGCAGAATAGACTTTGAGAAACACTAATTTAGACTTAACTGTCTTGCTATCACAGAGGTTACATTATCTTTAGTGCAAAGATATTACTATACCAATAGAGCATTTTAACAAATATCTTGAAATTTTACTCATTTGAGTACTTTCCATACATTCTTACTTTACCCAATCACTTTCCTTTACATAAAGGCTCCAAGGTGCCTGAAGGAATGGACCAGGATGAATTTCTTTTCTGGCTTCAGTCTGTTTTCTCCACATTTTGTGGTCCATACATTGAATTTTGGTATCTCAGATCTCCTTGAAATTAGATCTGAGGGAGGAAAAAGACAACATCTTAGAAACAAGAGGATAGAAACAGTACTGATAATTGGAAATTTATGTATTTACAAATATGAGTTTATCCATCAGACATAAAGAAGCATGAATCCAGGGTGTTTGGATGGCTCAGTTGGTTAAGCTCCCACTTTTAGCTTGGGTCATGGTCCTGGGGTCCTGGGTTCGAGCCCCACATCTAGCTCCTTGCTCAGTGGGGAGTCTGCTTCTCTCTCTCCCTCTGCCTGCCACTCCCCCTGCTCATGCTCTCTGTGTGTCAAATGAGTAAATAAAATTTTTTTAAAAAGTGTGACTCTTCCATGTATACAGCCCCATCCCTAAGCATCATACTCAAAGGTAACCTTGCGTGTGGAGAGTGTGGAACCTCCACATACTCACTCTTCCGATTCTGAACTGAATCCACAAATAGCAAGGCTGCTTGAAGATTCACAATCCCACCCTGAGAAAATCAAATTTTATAGTGAATATGAAGAAGGTATATATTACTGCTTCTCAGAAACAACATGCTGACCTTTGCCACTGATACAGTAGCCACTTAAGTGGTCAATGGATGTGGAGCTAATGGAAGAAGAAATTCTGTTTCCAGCTCAGTTCCCTTCAAAATAAAATACTGTATTTATTATTACAGTGTAATAATAATTACATTATTCTTGTGCTAGGTCGAGGCAAATTATCCTCACTTGTGGTATAATGTAAAAGACATTCTACAGAAGTTGGTATGTGGGATAAGAACCCCCAGCCTACATACCAATTTTCATATGGTGTCAATTATCTAAAATGGTCTCAGTAGAAAGCTAAAGAATACTAATGCAGGGAAAAAATATCCAAAGGCAAATCTAAAGGGTAATAAACACAAGGAGATCAAACAAACCTGACAGGAGATATTGTCTGAACTATTGGCAATTTTTCCCCTAGACCTCTGGTTTCCAACCACAGTCTACCTCATCAGAGCAAAGGAGAAAGAAATTCCAGTGGAATTAACTCATAATATTTCTGAGTGTAAGAAGTGCATGAAGCAAATCTCTGATATAAACAATATGTTAGCTGAACAATATATTAATGTATCTTTTAGTATGTAGTTCAGGTAGTTTCTAAGCTCGTTCATTTAAAGAATAGTGTCCACAATTTATAACCTCACATCTCAAATCTGGTGGCTGAAGGAAAGAAACACTCAGTTGTAGGAAGACCATATGCAAATATAGATATGATTTTTGTATTTATATTAAGGAACAAATGTCTTCCTTTGAGAAAATAGTTTCACTTCTCATTTTTTGCATCTGTGAGGTGAGAAAGTCATACTAGATAGTATTTAAAATTCTTTCCATCTTAATTTGAGTGATGTAACAATTCTATTTTCTATTGTTTTTCTGTCTTTATTAGAAAAGTAGTTATTTCCAAACACCGCTACAGGGACTAGTTGTATTGGAATCTTCGCATGAGCCTTGTAAAAATACAGAATCTTGGGCTTTGCCTCCAGAGATTCTGATTCAGTAAGTCTGGGATGGCGTTCAAGGTTGTGCAGTTTTTCAAAGTGATACCGTAACATGTAGCCAGGCTTGAGAATCAGTGACCTAGATCTCCAGCATCCAGGAGTAAAATCCATATTTCCCATTTGGACCAACTCATTTAGGATGTTTCAATTATTAATAACAGAAAAATTGTCAATTTGGTTTAGGCAAGAAAGGCAACTTACCATCTCAGATGACTGGAAGCTTAGAAGTTGGGCAGGCTCCATGTTTTCGTTCTACTTTTGTCAGATTTGGCAGCTCTGTCTGCCTCTGATGTATTTTCGGCCCCAGACTTTCAGCAAGTGTCTTTGTCTCCTGTTTTGGGGCTGGGGGGCACGAACTCTTTTCCCAAGGCTTCCCTGCAGCGTGCCTTTGCATTTTTTTGGCCAGAATTGGATCACATGCCCATTCAGGGAGTGATTATTAGCAAAGATCATGACATTTCTAAGATCGATGTTTCTCAATCTTGGCTGAACATTGGAATCACTGGGAAAAGTTTAAAAATTAGAGTATCTAGATCCATCCTCCAGAGTTTCTAACTTAATTGGTCTGGGGTGTGGCCAGGGCACTTAGAGTTCAAAAAGTTTCCCAGGTGATTCTAATGTACAGCCAAATTTGAAAACCACTGTCTTAGATTAATCATCTAGAGATGGAACAATGCTGGGGACTCAACTCCATGACCACTAAAATCCTTTAAAATCCCTTAGACAAAATAAGTTTCTACCTTATACCAGTGTTACAATTGCTACAAGGCTTACAGACTTACCCAAGGTAAAACCAACTGGAAAGTGCCAGAAACATGTGTTTTTTGACTCAGTCTAATGCGCTTTCTACCATGAGACACCTACTTGTGTGTCTAGAGTCAGTGTGGAAAGGAAGAGAGTCACGCAGAGAGCATTGCAACTCATCCTTGGTGACTCTAACAACATCTGCATCTAAATGATTTCAACTAGAATTTGTTATAGTTGCTAGGAAGGGGACCAGTAAACCAAGTAAAAAGATAACAACAAAAAGGAGTCACATCATAGGATACCAAAAGGTAGATTAAAAATCATAGAAAATGTTTATTTTTGCCATAATATACCATGATATCATCACAGTAAGGGCATGGTGTTTGATATGTGCAGAGACAAATTCTCCTTCTTTTAGAAAATCTCTTCTATAGGGGCACCTGGGTGGCTTAGTCAGTTAAGCATCTGACTCTTGATCTCCGATCAGATCTTGTTCTCAGGGTCTTGATGTCAGGGCCATGAGTTCAAGCCCCATGTTGGGCTCCACCCTGGGCATGGAGCCTACTTAAAAAAAAAAATCTCTTCTTTAAAAATCTCTTGTTGGTGAAACTTGACAGGCTCAATAAGAGAGTAAAGACCTCAATAAGGAGGGAGGAAAAACAGTAGGTTTTTAGCACAGTCTTTAAAATATATATTTTCCTGGGGCATCTGGGTAGTTCAGTTGTTAAGTGCCTACTGCTCAGGTCATGATCCCAGGGTACTGGGATCAAGCCCAACACTGGGCTCTCTTTTCCTCGGAAAGTCTAGTCTCCCTTCCCCACTCCCCCTGCTTGTGTTCCCTCTCTCACTGTGTCTCTCTCTGTCAAAAAACAATATCTTAAATATATATAATACATATACATATTTATATAAATAAATAAAATATATATTTTCCCAACAGTAGTCATAGAATTTAGGAAATTGGCTTTTAACCAAGAGAAAACCATTCTGAGTTATTTACAGACCTGAGATTACCAAGTGGATTTTCCTAGCTATACATTCACGTTATGTTTACAACTTTGAATTTTTTCAGCTTGCATTTTATAACCATTTCTGTTTTATAAATGTAAATCAAAATGCCTTTCTTGGTCTATTAGATAGTGCAGCCTTTGTTTCGGTCTCATTTTCGATGGTTATAATCAAAACGTTGAAAATTCTCCCTCTCAGGTTTCAAAGACAGAACAAACAAGATAAAAAGTTGTAATTCCTTAGGCTAGAATGATTTCAGCAAAGGAGCTATGATTAAAGTTTAACAAATCAGGAAGAAAAGATGAAGGGTAACTATAAACAAATTTACTTATTAATAAAACCCTTCCATTAAAGCTAGGAGGTATCCCCTTAAAACTGGAATAGAGATCATTTGGGGCCTTCAAGTTAAATACTATTATGTAACTGATATAAATGTCTGACCTTTTATTAGCTTAAAGAGTAGATATAGACTGAATATATGGTTTTGAGAAGATGTTAGATAAATTCCTTAGTGACTATCATTCATTAGCAGTCATTACATTGATAGTATTGTTCCCTGCCAAGGAAACCATCCACCTCGTACTCCATTCGACAAATTACAAACATTAATGGACCCCCAACCCTGAACTAAGGGCTATATGAGACCTTGGCAATATTTAGATTAGAAGCCTAGATCCCCAAATTAAGGACTTTTTATCCAGTGGGAGTTAAGGAAACCATATATAACAATTCAGTGTGTTATACAACACAACAGAGGTAAGTGTGTAATATTGTGGAAACACAGGCAGGGAACCATCACCTTGAGCTGGAGGGTGGGTGTGGGGTGGGGAAGACAGGACTTTATGGAGGTTATAGTGCCTATGTAGGAACTAGCCAGGCATAGAAAGAAGAAAAAGACATACATCAGTATCATGGGAAAATATATGTAAGAGAGATACAAGTAGCTATGTTTAGCAGCCATGTAAGATTGCAGATAGGGAACATGTAAGAGGGCTGAATAGATGGCTAGACACTCATCCCCAAAGCCTGGGAAGTCCAACATTTTAGCCTAAAGATAGTATTTTGAGCTTTTTTCCCTCAGATTTTATGTTTCCCCACTTGTTACGGTAAAGGAACCAACTAATTGGAGAGATGTTAGATGGTAGAGGGACAGAGGCCCCCTATGCGCAAAATCAGAACAATCCGCTTAATGTAGAAAGGCAGAAGGGATTGAATAGACTCCTTTAATTGAGCACCTACTGTGTGACTGGCAGTATATTCAGTATGTTGCATACATTGTTCCTAATGCTCATAATAACACTATTCCTACTTTACAGATGAAACAACTGAAGCTCAGAGTCACTGAAGGGTTTATTTGACACGGACCTGGCTGCTTCCGGTGAACTGAAAAATAGGGCTTATCAAATTGTGTCATAAAGAAATATGGCGGGATTTTGTTCATGGTATATTTGGTATACTTCTGAGATTAAAAAAAATAGCATAGAAGACTATATTTCCTCCAGAATCAGTGACCAAAGAACAGCTTGAATACCTGTCATTCAGCAAATTAGCAAATGAGTCATCTTTACTTCTTTTCCCAGGCTAGAATCCAAAAAAACTTCTCATCATTTTAAAATGAGAAGGGTGTTAGCTTGAGATTAAACCCTGCCCACATCAGTTAACTGCATGCACGTTCAGCGTTTGCTGACTCTTTAGTTGATTATAATCAGAATCTTCTAGTCACTACATAAGGGGTAAATACCTTTGTTATAAAGTCATAAAGCTTTGTTCTTCTAACATCTTTATAGCAGATGCATGGACAAGTGACTAAATGTACCCCCAGGACTTTTCTTACAAGATTATTGTTGATTAAATGAGAAAATATGTTTAAAGCACTTAGCATTATGCTTGAAACAGAATAAATCTGTGATATATAGCAGCTATTATTGCTGAGGACCAATCAAGACATCTGTCAGTTCCACTCCCTTCCTCCAGCCCAACCAACACGCAGAGATGTTTAAGACTCAAGAGTTCCATTTTAGGACAGAACCACTCAGTGTGTTCACTGGGGTATAGGTTGAAAGAGTGAAGATCTCACCCCTACAGTTTGGGTCCATCAAAATAGAAAAATATTTCAATAACCACATAATAAATGATCAATGCTTCTATTATATACACAGCATTCATTATACTCTTTAATTATCAGTAAATCATCCCTTTGCTTAAGAAGAGTAGTTGAATCTTAGCTTTATTTTGGGATGAAGAATCTAAAACACACAGAGGTTATATAATTTACCCAAGGACTCATAGCCAGAGAAGGTTGGAATTGAATTCACACCTCCTGATGGTAGGTTATTGGCTAATCTTCCTAAAAATGCTCACATTTTTCTTGATTTGCTATTACCTCTTGAATGAATCCAACAATTGTATTACAATGCAGTTCCAAGCTCACTTTCCAGGCTGTCTACCACCACACTGTCAAGCAACCAGAACCCAGCCCAACTCAACTGTTGCCATTCTCTAGGTGAGCCCCACATTGTGACACTCTCATGCCTTTGCTCATTCAGCTCTCTCTGCTTGAGGTCTACTCAACTCTTCCTTACCTATCCATATTCCAACCAAGTATCAGCTCAAATGTCACCTTTTACCTGAAAACTTACTGGGTATACCTACCTGGAAGTGATCTAAATCAAGTGATCTGCATCCCCTCAGCCAACTTCTCTATAGTGCTCTTTCTGTGTTAAGTCTAGTTTCAGATACTTAGGCTGCCATTTACTCCTCCCTATTTATTTACTTGTAAGCTCCTTATGGTTAGAGGCTGTGTTTAAATCATCTCTGCATTCCCATAACCTGAAATAGTTATATACATTATAGATGATTTTTTAAAAATGTGTTTTGAGTAAATGAAAGATTGAATGAATGCAGCCTCAGATTTCCATTTGCCTTTATCTAAGTTACTGATAAAAGCATAAATCATGAAGGATGATCTGATGTAAAGAGACATGTCGGCCACTGAACAGTGGAAAGACATTGTGCTATTTGTGTTCTGTCAGGAAGTATTTGAGCACAGGAAGTTTATTAGGGACGCTCTTGGGAAAAACATCTGTGAGAAATGAAGTGGACAGGATTGGTTAGAAGGGGGAGTTAAAAGTATACAGACTCGCCATATACCTCCTCACCCAACTTCCGTGTTATTAACATTTATGGTACATTTGTTACAAGCAATAAACTAACATTGATACATTATTATTACCTAAAGTCCATAGTTGATTCACATTTCTTTAGTTTTTACCAAATGTCTTTTGTGTCTTTTCTACTTTTCTGCAAGTAAGAGCCACATTACACTTCATGTCTTCCTAACATCATTTAGGAATAATTTTTTCCCTTGTTTCCTGAAAGAATTTACATGAAATTGGTATATTACTTGTACTTTAAATATTTGGAAAAGCAAAATGTGAAGTTACTTGGGCCTCTGTGAGAAGATTTTAAGCTGTATATTCAGTTTCTTTAGTAGTTACTTGACTCTTCAGATTGTCTGATTCTTCTTGTGAAAAGTATTTTGTTTTTATTTTTTATTTTTATTTTGCTATTTTTTAAAAGATTTTATTTATTTATTTGACAGAGACAGCGAGATAAGGAACACAAGCATGCGGAGTGGGAGAAGGGGGAAGCTGGCTTCCTGCTGAGCAGACAGCCCAATGTGGGGCTTGATCCCAGGACCCTGGGATCATGACCTGAGCCAAAGGCAGCTGCTTAATGACTGAGCACCTCCAGGTGCCCCATATTTTGTTTTGTTTTAATAAAGATTTTATTTATTTAAGAGAGAGCCCACGAGCACGGGGGAGAGGCAGAGGCAGAGGGAGAAGCAGACTCCCCTCTGAGCAGAAAGCCCAGTGCAGACTTAGGGGCTCAATCCCAGGACCCTGAGATCATGACCTGAGCAGACACTTACCTGACTGAGCCACCCAAGTGCTCCAAGAGAGTTTTTTTTTTAACTGAAGTGTAGTTGACATACAATGTTATACTAGTTTCAAGTGTCCAATATAGTGATTCAGCAATTCTATATATTACACAATGCTCACGAACATAGTCACCACTTGCACCACAGTTATTATACTGTAACTGACTATAATCCCTATGCTGTCCTTTCATCTTTGTGATTTATTTCATAACCGGAAGTTTGTGCTTCTTAATCCCTTTCACCTTTCTTGTCCATGCCTGTTAGAGTTTGATAAGTTGTAGTTTTGATAAGTTGTAGTTTTTCAGGAATTTGCTCATTTCATCTAAATTGTCACTTTGGTACCATATATGTAATATCTATTTGTGTTTTCCATGTTTTGTTTTTATTTCTGTAGAAGTTATACTGACATCACTGATTTATTTTTTTATTTAGTAATATGTATTTTCTTTCTCTCTCTTTTTTTTCTTGATCAGTCCTGCTAGATCTTATCAATTTTATTAACCTTTTTCAAAGAACTTATTTTAAAATTATTTTCTCTACAATACACTTTTTTTTTTTCTGTTCTATGACTTTTTTCCCCTCTTATTTCCTTCTGCATTTTTGGTTTGATTTGTTATTCTTTTCTAGCTTCCTGAGATGGGAATTTTCAGCCTTTCTTCTTTCATTCATTCAAATGATATACATTTATGTCTATTAATTTACCTTTAGGCTGCTTAGCAAACCTGTAAGTTTTTTTTTTTTAAAGATTTTATTTATTTATTTGACAGAGAGAAACACAGCCAAAGAGGGAGCACAAGCAGGGGGAGTGGGAGAGGGAGAGGCGGGCTCAACTGAGCCACCCAGGGGCGCCCCAGCAAACCTGTAAGTTTTAATGAGCTGTGCCTTCATTATAATTAATTAAAAATATTTCCCAACATGGTTCACACTTAAACAACCCTGGTTTGAACTACGTGGGTCCACTTAAATATAGGGTATTTTTAAATATAGTATAATCCTGTAAATGAATTTTCTCTTCCTTATCATTTTCTTAATAACCTTTTCTTTTCTCTAGCAGACTTTATTGTAAAAACATAGCATATGATACATACAACATATTGCATATGTGTTAATCAACAGTTTATATATTATCATACTTTGGAGACTTTTAGTAGTTAACTTTTGGGAGAGTCAAAAGTTATGTTAAAATTTTCATCTGCACAAAAGCTTGGCACCCCTAACTCATGCGTATTCAAGGCACAACTGTATTTTCAAACACAATAGTGTTTTTTAAAAATCCATGAATACTTATGAGACACATTTCTTAAATTCCAACATCCATTTCCCGACACCATCTGGGGTCCTTCAGTTCAGTTCCATTCTGACATTAACTACACAGAGTTAGCACGGTCCTCACAAGTTAAGGGCTCAGTTCCATGAGACTGCCCCACTTCAAGCCTTAAGTGTTGAGTGTCCTCAGTTCACCTGCATGTCTGCTTGGCTAGCTACAAATTTCAGGGCTTCCCGTAATAGCTTCAGCTTTGATAGTTTGCTAGAATGACTCAAAGAATTCATGCAAGCACCATATTTACACTTACTCTTTTATTATAAATGATACAAATGGAGACCCACTCATAGAGCCACATGGGGCAAGACTGGAAGGGCCCCAAATGCAGGAGCTTTTGTCCTCATGGAGTCAAGATGCAGCCACCCTTTAGGTACATCTATATAGTCACCATCCAGGAAGCTCCTTTGAGCCTTGTGTTTGGAGTCTGTAATCAAGGTTGCATTACATAGTCATGATGGATGAAATCAGTGGCCTTGCAACTGACCTCTCTCCACAGCCCTTTCCTGTCGCTAGAGGTCGGAGCCTGGGGCTGACTGTTCTTCCTACTGAGGCACTTGGATTTTCTGATATAGCCAGCTCCTCCCTTGATACTATCTAAGGGCTCACTGTGAGTCACTTCACTAGCATAAACTTGGGAATAGTAAAAAATGAGTCATATGAAAAACAAAAGACACTCCTACTGGGAGATTCCAAGAGTTTTTGACTATGCCATAAACCAGGAACCAAAAAGAAATCAGATGCATCCTTTAATATATTATACAAGTTGTTGGGATTTTCTAGTTATCTTTTCTCAACATTTTTCCTAGTTTATTTCCAGCATTTAGAGAACATACTGTGAATGATGTCAATTATCTAAAATTTGGGGAGAAATACTTTTTGACTCAGAATATGATTGATTTTGATTGATACTCCATATGCACCTGAAAAGAATGTGTTCTTTACTGTAGTGGGGTTTGCTCAATAAAAGTCAGTAAGGTCAAGTTTATTAACAATTTTTGCTTAATTTACTGATTTTTGTGCAGAAATTTGTAGTAGCAACTGGAAGAGACATTGATTCTCACTGATTGTGGAATTGTCTATGTCTCCTTCTAGTTCTCGGAGTTTTTGCTCTATACATATAATGAAACTATATTATTGGGACATACGACTTTAGAATTCTAGCATTTCCCTGGCAGATTGACTCTCATCATAATGAAATGTTCTTTCTTTCTAGTAGTCCTTCTTGCCTGAATGTCACTTTGTTTGATGTTAATACAGTGAAAAGATTTTTTTTTGCATTTTTTAAAATTTAAATTCAATCAATTAACATATAATGTATTATTGGTTTCAGAGGTAGAGGTCAGTGATTCATCAGTCTTATATAATACCCAGTGCTCATTTTATCACATGCCCTCCTTAATGACCATCACCCAGTTACTCCCATCCCCCCACCTTGCTCTCCTCAAGCAACCCTCAGTTTGTTTCCTATGATTATGAGTCTAGTATGGTTTGTGTCCCTCTCTGATTTTGTCTTGTTTTCTTTTTGCCTCTCTTCCTCTATGATTCTCTGTTTTGTTCCTTAAATTCCTCATTAAGTGAGATCATGTAATAGTTGTGTTTCTCTAATTGACTTATTTCTCTTAGCATAATAACCTCTAGTTCCATCCACATCATTGCAAATGGCAAGATTTCATTTTCTTGGTGGCTGAGTAGTATTCCATTGTATGATTATACACCACATATTCTTTATCCATTCATCTGTCGATGGATATCTTGGCTCTTTCCATAGTTTGGTTATGGTAGACATTGCTGTTATAAACATTTGGGTGCATGTGCCCCTTCAGATCACCACATTTATATCTTTGGGGCAAATACCCAGTAATGCCATTGCTGGGTCATAGGGTAGCTCTATTTTCAACATTTTGAGGAACCTCCTTGTTTTCCAGAGTGGCTGCACCAACTTGCACTCCCACCAAAAGTGTAGAGGGATTCCCCTTTCTCCGCATCCTTCCCAACATCTGTCATTTCCTGACTTGTTAATTGTAGCCATTTTCACTGGTGTGAGGTCATATCTCATTGTAGTTTTGATTTGGATTTCCCTGATGCTGAGTGATGTTGAACATCTTTTCATGTGTCTATTGGCCATTTGGATGTCTTCTTTGGAGAAATGTCTATTCATGTCTTCTGCCCATTTCTTGACTGGATTTTTTTGTCTTTTGGGGTGTTCAGTTTGGTAAGTTCTTTATAGATTTAGGATAATAGCCCTTTATCTGACATGTCATTTTCAAATAAGATTTTTTTCCCCTCTTCATCAGCTTAATTGAGGAAGCTGCCACCACCATCATAATACAGAACAATTCAATTACCCTAAGAATTTTCTTGAAAATTTAACAATAGGCTTTTGCAAGCAAGTATAAGCCTTGCTGTGCTTGGTTTTATGGGGGTAAGACTAAGGCGATCTACTCTGCACCACCCCATGGCTTAGATCGCAGTCCTGTCATCCACGTTAACTTCTTTGTGTGGACGCTCTTGGACCCAGAGCTTAAGGCATGTGGCAGTTTCAGTGTTCATTCCCTGTCACAAACTGGTGTGTTCTGCTTTGTTCTGCTCAGATCATTCTTCTTCCACTCTCTTCCATTGATTTAAAAGTGTGTATGTGTGTGTATGTTGTGTATGTATATGTTAGTCTCATGCCCCACAGCACTAGATGTTTTGTACCTGGAGAATTTCAGTCTTCTGTCTATCATATTACAAGGAATGGGTACCTCTTATGGCTTTCTCATAGATGTTAATCCATCAAAATCCTAATCACATGTCTTGGGTAATAATTTTAATGGACTTTATTTACCAACTGAATGCATCATATTATCTGTCAAACATGCTTTGTTTCTAGTATATTAACAACTGTTTATTTAAATAATGGAAAATGTTTGTCTTTAATATCATACTCAGAATAAAAGTGTTTCAAAATGTCAATCATTATTATCCATGAATGAATTTATTATGTATATAGTAAGATCCACATATTGTCTGAAAGAATGTTTTTCAGACTTCCTCTTTGGAGCCCTGATAGTTCCATCGGTTTGTTTAAGGGACCCTGCAAGAGACAAAGAGGATTGAATGAGGGGTCTATTCCAGCTCCCAATTCATATTAAATTTATACTGTTGAACCTCAGTATGAGGTTTTGTTTGAAGACCAGTTCCATGTCTACTCTAAGTTTGCAAAACCTTTTTCATCTCATTTGCCAACTCTAGAGGCTGAGAGATAAAGCTCATAACAGAAATTAGGGCATATTATAAAGAAATTGAATTCCTTAAGTGGGTCTGTGTTTATCCGGGCTGCATGTGTTCACTTGCACAAACCCCATCTTACCAGAAAGTATTATGACAGGAAGAGCTGGTGAATATTGTAAGTCATGTTAGGAAAAAAATATTCCTGGGTCCTTAGAATGCTTGAAACTTTTGTATGGTTCTTGCAGACAATTTGCTGCCCTACCAATCTTTTTAAAGTCAGCTGAGAAGTGTTTTGAACATCTTGTTTTCCATGTTGACCTTCTTTGGAGTCTCTATCAAATGGAGAAATCATCAAAGGGATCATCACATGAAAGGAATCCCTTAGCAGGAGAGAAAGGGAGAAAAGAGAAATCCACAAATAACCTCGCCTCTCCTAGAAAGTGAAGCCCTGACTAAGCTCTTTTCAAAGGCATAGGTAGCTATTTCTCTCTGAAATACCTACAGAAGTCTTTTTTCTTTAATTTTTTTTTGCTTATTTTCCAAAATTTCAGCATTTGATGTTTTAAATGCAGTCAAGTGCACAATTGAAAAATGGGACTTGGAGGTAGTGCCTCAAATGAGAGCCTGGCCATCTTGTCTCCCTCAGGATATCTGGGGGCCCACTGCAGTTTTGGCATAATTTGGACATGATTTAAAACTTCATAAGGTCATGTAGTGCCTGGGTGTCTCAGCTGGTTAAGCGACTGACTCTTGGTTTCAGTTCAGGGCATGATTTCGGGGTTGGAAGATGGAGCACCCCCCAACCCCCATTAAGCTCCAGGCTCTGTGTGTAGTCTGCTTAGACTCTTTCCTCTTCCCTCTCCCTCCCTCTCTGTTCCTCCACCCCACTCATGCATGTGCGCTCTCTCTCTCTCTCTCTCTCTCTCTCTCTCACACACACACACACACACACACACACTCAAATAAACAAAATCTTTAAAACGTCATGAGGTTCTGTCACTGCTCAACCTCTCTACACTCTCTCTTACTGATATCAGCCAATCTAGGATTTTACAGGGCTGTTTTGCTTTCAAATGTTTGGTTAACATGCTGCTTATATAAAAACTTAAGTTCCTTCAGTTATTCCGTCCTCTTAGCTCAAAAGAGCGAGGAAAATTACACAGCAGAGGTTAAACCCACTTGGAGAAAGAGAACTAAATATATATGTATGTAAGTTTGTAATAACTAGCTTTGATGAATTTATGCTTGCTAAAAAGCGGGGGTGGGGGGGTGATGGAAAACTGTCGTCATCTGCAAAGTGGAAAGTGGTTTTCTTCCCCTCGCAGCATTCCCTGACACCTCTAAGCACCCAGACCAGAGACCTGGGCAGCATGATTGCCTCTGCTCTCTCCTCTTCCTCCAGCATGTGTGTTAGTCAGGACTCTCCAGAGAAACAAAGCCACTAAGAGATACAGATATATATGAGAAAGAGGCCCTGGATCTCATATAACTCTGCTGGCATAACCCTTCTTTGTTCAAAAGAAACAACTCGAAAAAGAGACAATTTTATTTATCAAATGAATCACTGTTCATTAAAAAAGTAAAGACATGGAAAAATAGCGTCTCTTGCAAGTATGTTTCTAAATAACTCCCCAGGCTCACTTTTAGAGACTATTCTGTGCTATTTTAAAATGCACAGGAGAATTGGACTAGAATCCACTTGACCTTAGAAACTCAGGTCTCTTGGGGCTCCTGGGTGGCTCAGTTGGTTAAGCAACTGCCTTTGGCTCAGGTCATGATCCCGGAGTCCTGCGATCAAGCCCTGGAATCAAGCCCCACATCAGGCTGCTTGGCGGGAAGCCTGCTTCTCCCTCTCTCACTCCCCCTGCTTGTGTTCCCTCTCTAGCTGTGTTTCTCTCTGTCAGGTAAATAAATACGATCATTTTTTTTTTTTTTAAAGAAAGAAACTCAGGTCTCACCTTGGTTTTGCCTCTTATACTTTTGCATTTTCCAGATTTCCTTTGTGGATCCCTTAAGTCGAAGGAAGGTTAAATGAATTAATTAGATGTAAAACCATTGGAAGCCCTTGGGGCATGTCTGGCACATGGTAGGTGCACCTTATGAAGGATTCTCTTACCTTACCTTTTTAAAGTACTGCGCTAATCCTGTAAGGTAAGTATTAGTAAGATCCCCACTTCATAGACAACAAGACCAAGGCTTAGGAAGAGTAAATGAATTCTCAGGAACACACAGGTGGTAAATAAAAGAGGCAGTGATCAACCCAGGTAGCCTCACCCCAAAGTCCATACTCACCAACATCAGGCTCTACCTCCCTGGCCTCAGTAACCTTCAGTGTAAGAGGCAAAGGGCACTTGACCTACTCAGAGGCTCTAAGTAGACATTATATGCACTTTGATTAATACAAATAGATGAAATTATTATTTGATTGATGCAACTTATTGGCTGAGTATGCTTGTCCAAAGCACGGATTTATTGTATGATACCTTTGTGTCTGTGTCTATGTTCTCCCTTGCTGTTGTAAAGGTCAGGAAACTCAACCTGACTTCTACTGCTAGCAAACCAATAAGGTCTTCAAATTAACCCTTTCATACAATGGGATAGCAAACAGCAAGAAAACGAGCAAACTCAAGCATTCACAGCAGGATGGATGAATTGTTCAGACAGACTGAGTAACAGGAGCCCGGCACAAAATAATACATACCGTCTGGTTCTATTGATTTATAAACAAAACTAAGCTACTATGTTTAGGGATGCATGTTTGGCTGGCAAAAAGGGAAGAAAAGCAAGAATTTGAGTACCAGAAAATCATAAATCATAGCTGTGAGTCTCTTCAGGGAAGAGAAAGGATGTCACGGTTGGGAAAGGGCCCAGGGGGGCTTCTAGAGTAGCGATTTTCTATTTCTTGATCTGGGTGTTCATTTTAGCTGTTTCCTTGTTTATGAAGCTGGCATTAAGTTTCCTCTACATGTGTGATACTTAACAATAAAAACATTCAGAAAGCAAAGTCAGGAAACCATAAGAGAGAGTAAGCAGTGAAGAACTGTGCAATAGTGATGACATCACTACTCCACAGTGACGAATAATTTGAAGGTCTAAATGAAGGTTTCTCAGTTGTGGTTGGGCCGGAGCACCTCCTGCAGCATAAGCACCAGGGGAATTTTCAAGATACAAGTTCTCGTCATTCCTCTGTCCCTCGATTCTCCTTCATTTATGCGACATTATTTGTTGAACACCTGCTACATGTCAGGCTCTGTAGGTCTTGAGGGTACTGCAGGGAACAAAAATCACAAATCCCTCCCTTGATGGAGCTTACGGTCCAAGGCTTCAGAAAGACCCAGAAATCTGTACTCTCACAGATTCCTACGTGATTCTTAATGTGAAAACAAGTGGTCTATGTACTAAAATTACTTTAAATCTTTCTAAGCTCATATTTACAGAATGACTCATTTGAATGAAGTTAGAATGTAAAGAAAATTAGATCCTATCACAGAAAATCTGAAGCATTTTAACATGAATTGAAATTCTTCAGCCAATATGGGTCAAAAAAACATACTGGCAATTACAATTTATTTTCCAATTGTCCTTCAAGCCTTTAGTTACTGTTTTCTGCTGTTTATCTTTTGAGCTCTAAAATGATCCCACCCCCACCTATTCACTTGTGTGCATTTTCTCCCCCTTAGCATAAATGGGACATATTAAGCCAGTGATTCTTTAAAGATGTAGTAAAGAAACTTCCTTGGCTTTATTTTAATTCCTCCTTTATGACAGCTTGGGTAACTGAAATTTCATTCAAGGGATCCAAGAGCTTCTTGAATACCAAGCAATACTCCTAATCTCTAATGAAGGAATCTAAAAGACATTAAAGCAAATAAAACAGCAATAATATCAACAAAAGCCCACAAAAATATAAGGCACTTCATTTAAAAATCTTTCATTTCCGGGCGCCTGGATGGCTCGGTGGGTTAAAGCCTCTGCTTTCGGCTCAGGTCATGATCTCAGGATTCCTCCCACATCGGGCTCTCTGCTCAGCAGGGAACATGATTCCTCTTCTCTCTCTGTCTGCCTCTCTGCCTACTTGTGATCTCTCTCTCTCTGTCAAATAAATAAATAAAATATTTTTTAAAAAAGATTTAAAAGTATTTCATTTCCTTTAAAGAACAAAAATGATAAAAATGGAAGAGCTGGGGATATTATGCTAAATGAAATAAGTCAGTCAGAGAAAGACAAATACCATATGATTTCACTCATATGTGGAATTTAAAAACCAAAACAGATGAACATAGGGGAAGGGAGGTAAAAATAAAATAAGAGAAAAACAGAGAGGGAGGCAAACCATAAGGGACTCTTTTAAAAAAAAAAGATTTTATTTATTTATTTGACAGAGAGATCACAAATAGGCAGAGAGGCAGGCAGAGAGAGAAGGGGAAGCAGGCTCCCCACTGAGCAGAGAACCCGGTGTGGGGCTTGATCCCAGGACCTTGAGATCATGAACCTGAGCCTGAGGCAGAGGCTTAACCCTCTGAGCCACCCAGGCACCCAAGGAACTCTTAACTATAGGAAACTGAGGGTTGCTGGAAGGGAGACGGGTGGAGGGATGGGATAACTGGGTGATAGGCATTAAGGAGGACACATGATGTAATGAGCACTGGGTGTTCTATGCAACTGACGAATCACTAAATTCTGCCCCCGAGACTAACAATACATTACATGTTAACTAAATTGAATTAAAAAAAATTTTTTTTAAATGGGAGAGCTGAATGTAACCAAGCCCCAACTCCCATTAAAGAGAGAAAGGAACTGAGAGAGAAAGGACATGTGATCTTGCATGGAGTCATCCTGCCAAGATAAATAAAGCCTCATTCATTCATTCACTCATTCATTCATTCATCCATTCATTCATTCAGTGTATTAGTACTCTTCTGGTCTGTCAGATTAATGCTGTAAATGAAACCCCTTACTTGATGATGCATACATTCTGGTGTATATGTATGGAGGGGTAAGAGGTAAGCAGATAATACATAAATTTAAAGTAGGTTATTTAGGTAATCTGAGCAACAAAAAACACGAGTCGTTGCCTGGGGGTAAGGGTTGTGATGTGGGGGTGGGGAAGTTCCAAATGAGCAAGAGGGAACTTTTTGGAGTGATGGAAATATTCTATATCTTGATTATGATGGTGATTACATGGGTGTGTACATTTGTCAAAACTCGAAACTCACCCAGAGTGTATAAAAATCTGATATTGGGACACCTGGGTGAATCAGTCAGTTAAGTGTCTGCTTCCAGCTCAGGTCATGATCCCAGGGTCCTGGGATTGAGTCCCGCATCAGGATCCTTGCTCACCGGGGACTCTGCTTCTTCCTCTGCCTGCTGCTCTCCCTGCTTGTGATCTCTCTTTCCCTCAGTCTCTCCCTCTCAGACAAATAAATAAATAAATAAATAAATAAATAAATAAATAAAATCTTAAAAAAATAAAAATAAAAATAAAATTCTGATATCATGCTGATGCTCAATGCATATTAGATAAATAAATTATAAGTAGCATTTTTAAAAAGTAGATTATTTAAGGAATTAGGGTATAATAACTGCTATAGGGAAAAATAAAGCAGGCTGTGGGGGGTAGAAGGTGACAGGTAGAGAGGAGGTTTGAAATTTTACAGAGAATGGTTAGAGAAGCCCTCAAGGAGAAAGTGGTATTTGAGTAAAAATTTTAAGATGTGAGTGAACTGTGATGATATGGAGGGAAGAACATTCCAGACCAAGGGTTTTCAGATGTGCCCACACCAAGCCAGGCTTGCCGGCAGAGAGTGTATTTGGTCACTTCTCAGAAATCAGAGTTATAAGATGGACATACGAATTCCCTCTTACTAATTATTTCAAAGGCTAGATGAGATCATGGATTTAGTCAAAGATGTGAAATCTGGCACATTGCAGTTTCCATCTCAAATGACCAGAAATGTTTAGCATCTAATATATACCAAATTCTGAGGGCATCACTATAAACAAGCACTGTTTAATGATAGGGAGGAATTTATAAGAGTCTGGTAGAGACAAGATAAGGGGATAATTTTAATTTGTGGCATTTTCTGTAATAAATGTGGGGTGCTAAAGAAAGTAGGTAGAGTAAATAATATGATCCTCATCTTAAGGGTGAAGAAATTGAAACATGGAGATATTAATGGATGCAGCAGGGGTGGTTGGTTTAAGTTGTGAACACTGACTCTCTGATAGAAGATGCTATGCTCGCATTAAAACACTCCAAAATAAGGAATACATCAAAAGGATGAAAGGTACAACATGGGGAAGGTAGTCAGGGGTACTGTCCTAGTGTTGCATGATGACAGGTGCGAGCTATGCAGGGGCAAGCACGGCATAGTGTACTGTTGTCCAGTCACGATGTGTACAACTGACACTAATGTGACATTATGTATCCACGATATTCAATTTAAAAGAAAGCAGAAACACTTCGATACAGTGTTCTCCCAGGTTAACAGTATGGCTGAGTGAGACCTAGGCCAAGTTCATTGCTCTTCACTGCTGGTGCCGCCACTTTGCCCATTGCTCCGACACAGTGAGGCTGAGCAAGGTAGAGACAGAGCTAATCCTCTAGCGCATGAGCCTGAC
>PITA01008165.1:0-62596 GCA_004023965.1 Spilogale gracilis | reverse complement strand
AGACTAAGATGAAGCCCAGATTTCTACCTCTAACTTCATTATTCTTTCAGCAATCTTGTTTAGGTAGGCTATTGAAGCTGCCGGGGCTTGGTTCTCCCGAAAATAAAATGTGTGTGTGCAGAGGGAGGTGAGTGAGCTATGATGTCTTTCCTACTCATCTTCACTTTTCTGTGTGCAGACCCCAACATGATTTTAATAGCCTAAAAAGAAAATAATGTTATATTTAAGAGCAGTTTTAGATTTACAGAATTATTGCATAGTGTAAGAGTTCTCATATACCCCAGACTCAGTTTCCCCTATTATTAGTCTCATCTTACCTTGTATGATACATTTGTCACAATTAGTGAGCTAGTATTTAAAAATTAAAAAAAAATATTTTATTTATTTAAGAGAGAGAGGGAGTGCACAAGCAGGGAGAGCAGCAGGCAGAGGGAGAAGCAGGCTCCTGGCTGAGCAGGAAGCTTGATGCAGGACTTGATCCCAGGAGCTGAGCTGAAGGCAGATGTTCAACTGACTGAGCCACCCAGGCATGCCAATGAGCTAGCACTGACACATTTTATTAGCTAAAGCCCGTATTTTATCTGTCCTCCTTTTTACCTTAATATTTTTTTCTGTTCCTGGTTCCTATGCAGGTAACCACATTGCATTTAATAATCATGTCTCCTTAGGTTACTCTTAGACTGTCCTTATTTTTGATGATCTTGACAGTTTGAAGAGTACCAGTCAAGCATTTTGTAGAACTGCCTTCAATTGTGACTTGACTGATGTTTTTCTTATGATTAGACTAGAGTTAAAGGCTTTGGAAGTGAAAACCACAGAAGTAAAGTACCATCCTAACCACATCATGTCCAGGGTACATGCTATCAATATCACTGTTGATGTTGACCTTGATCACACACAAAACCAGAAAAAGCTAGAAATATATATTTTTCCTCTATCTCCCTTTCGCTTTTTCCTTTCTTTTCTCTGTCATTGGGAAGAGTAGAAAAATTGAAAATAGGATGAGAAATCATGAAAAAGAACTATTTCAGAACGATTTTTTTTAAAACTGCATCAGAAAATTTCAGAGAAGTATATACTTTCTCTAGAATTATGACTAGGGAAAATAATTTTGCCTTGTGTGTATTTCACATTTACTTTCATGTTTCCCCCCAAATGACACTATGTCAAACAACTAAAGGTAAATTTAAAAATTTAAGAAGAAGAAAATGATATTTTTCATGTTAAAATCTAGAGACTATTTAGGATAACCATGCATCATTAAGGAGGGTCAGAATGGAATTGATCCTCTCCTCAGAGTTAACCAAGAGGTTTTCCACTCAACCTTGTAAATTTTGTTTGGTCAATTTGATGCACCTGTTTCACTTTTCCATTAAAAATTTACTTCTATGGGGGCACCTGGGCGGTTGAGTTGGTTGAACATCTGACTCTTGATTTTGGCTTAAGTCATGATCTCAAGATTATGAGATTAAGTCCTGAATTGGGTTCTGTGCTCAGCCAGGAGTCTGCTTGAGATTCTCTCTCTGTCCCTCCCTCGACTCTAAAATAAATTTAAAAAATCTTTTAAAAATGTCCTTTTATGGAAATTCCAATTTAATGATTTTTTTTATTTGTAACGAAACTTGACTGAGGCTTTCTAAATAGGGAGGAAAAATGGGCTGAAATTAAGCCTCTTTTGTACTATTTATGTGTCATTTATAATGATTTGGGAATCCGAGTGCTCTCCACATATTACAAACATCTATGTACATTGCCTTGTGACTTTTAAATGGCTATCACCCTAAAATAGTCACTTTGGTGGGAATCAGGACAAATGTATGGACACTAATATAAAAATACAACTGTACCTGATTGAATTTAAAATTGTAGCAAGAATTTATGCCACTCTTCTTTACAGTGTTAAAAGCCCAAGAGTGTTTTACTTCTTTCAACACTCGTGAACCCGACAGAGTTTGTTCAGTCATAGCGTTCTAGAAGGGAAAGGAGCATGGCTTAACACAAAGGTGCAGAAAAACCCGACTCACCTCCACCCCTAATGAGGGGGTGATCTGGAGTCACTCATCTGGGAGCTACGGAATTCTGTCTATAAAATGAAACATTGTACCAGGTGGCCTTCAAGGTTTTTTCCTGCTTCAACATTCTTTGATTCTAAAGCATCACTGTTAACCATCCACCCCAAATCATAAACCAACCATAAAACATTTTCTACAAAGATTTCTTTCTTTCTTTTTTTTTTTTAAGATTTTATTTATTTGACAGAGAGAAACACAGCCAGAGAGGGAACACAAGCAGGGGGAGTGAGAGAGGGAGAAGCAGGCCTCCCGCCGAACAGGGAGCCCCATGTGGGACTCGATCCGGGATCATGACCTGAGCCGAAGGTAGTCGCCCAACCAACTGAACCACCCAGGTGCCCTCTACAAAGATTTCTATAAAGAAACAGGAGTCCCTGTTAATCACTGAATTATCTGCTTCCTGTTGGGAAATTAATAGTTTCAGGATACTTTGATTATGTTGTTACCAAAGCAATACTGAATTAAATTCAGCGTTTGTGAAGGTATTTATCTAGTCAGACTGATGTTTATGGAAGAAATGTTTTAGTCAGCACATGGTTATTCCAGTTCAAAATAAAAATCAAATGAAAGAAAAAAATCTCTGTATTCCCTTTCGAAAACCAGTTTGGTTGTTCGCATTATTTGAAAATTTGAACACTCATGCAAAATTTCCTGCGAGTGTACAATTTCCTTTGTAACTAAGGGAAATTCATAGACTGTTCCAAGATCGGCATACTCATAGTTAGTCATTTGAGAGAATAGCGTTGTGCATACCTGTGCATCATAGAAAAACACCCACACGTACAAAGGCTGCATTTTTTACCCAGACCTGAAATAAAAAAATAAAAGAACTAGAATGCCTTCTTACCACCTCCACCCTAACCACACCTTCCTGCCCTAAGCTTATTACCCAAACCTGGCTTTGGCCCAGTGTTGGCCTCTTTGAAATTTAAAAAAGATGTTGAGGAAAAAGGTGAGAGAAAGAATAAGATCAGGAAGAGAAATTGGTGAAAAATAGATGAACAGCAGGAAATTCCACTGAGTGTGACTTTGTAAAGTGAATTGCTGTCATTTGGAGTGTAAGTGAGCAATTAAATCTATCAAAATAACTAGGATGTGGCTCATTCTCTTATTTCCTCTGTTATGCTCAGAAACTAGATGAACATCGAACATTTCAGTTGATTAGCCAAATAGGGATTATCTTAATGACTTCGAGTACATTTTTATCTCTTCAGCAACCAATGGTAGTTCGAGAAATTCAGTCAAATTCTTGCTTTGATCATTTGGCTTGGACCCCTTAAAAAGTATAAAGTATAACAGTATAACAGATTCAATTTAATTCACTCGTCTTTATACCTCCAAGATGGTGCTTGATCACTTCCACAGTGATTCTCTCGGAACTATCCTAATTCTTCCCTCCTTCTCTCTGTCTCTTTTGATTTCACATTTAGAGTGTAAGTTAGCAGATGGAGCCCCTGCGTGGCTCAGTTAGTTAAGCATCTGACTCGATTTCAGCTTAGGTCACAATCGCAGGGAAACGGGATCGAGTCGCGTTGGGCTTCATGCTCAACAGGGAATCTTCTCTCCCTCTCCCTCTGTCTCCCCACCCCCCGCCATCTCTCTCTCTCTCTCTCTCTCTCTCTCTCTCTCTCTCTCTCTCTCGTAAATAGATAAATCTTAAAAAAAAACAAAACTAAACTAAAAACATTTAGAGTGTAAGGTAGCTGAGACTTTTCTGCCCTTGCATCTACTTTGAAACCAAGCAGCCCACCAAGTCCTTTAAAGGAGAAGGTAAGTCCAAAGACAGACCCCAAAAAACTGATAGAAAGGAAAGGAAGATGGTTTCCAGAGATAAGCACTTCTGACAGGATGTAGCCAACTGGGGCTCCCAGCATCCACTAAGCCTGTGTAGCTAGGGCAGAGGGAGATGCTCATGGGGCAGCTGGGGGGTGGAGAGATACAATGAGACTCTAGTTCCTAAGGTGATCGAGCTGAATAAGAACTCATGCCTAGAGCCAAGGCCATTGCTGCTGCGATATTAAGACCAAGATTTGTTGGTCTGGATGAGCCAACTTACTGTTCATCTATTAAATATACGTGGAGCAGAAATTTGAGCCAATTATTTGGCTTCAGTCACTTTTAAGCAGATTGACCATAGTAATTACATTATCAAAATTATTGCTTGTTTGTTACTGTATCTCTTGAAACAAATTTGGTTCATTTCTTCATTTTTCATTCTCAAAAGGAAAGCTTAGACAAGGAAGAACTTGTAGCTTGCAGAAGGCACATAGTCCCAGGGCATTTATAATTAATAATCAAGCCGCAATTTGTGCAAGAAGAAAGAGGACCATCTATTACATTAGCATGTACAAACAGTTTGGTTTATTAAATCTGAGCTGAGCCAAAATGTTTCTCATACAACGGCAGCATTGTCAGCATTGCAGAAATAAAAAGTGAAAATTTTACCAGTGTCAGCATTGATTCATGTGGTGACTAATTAGTGAGGGGTATATCCCTTGCAAAGAATCGGAGTTAAAGAAGGATGGTTGCATTTGAAAAATATCTTAGTTGAAAGTGACTGGGAAGGAATTTGATTGAATTTAATTACAACAAACATTTACATATGTAACACACTGTAATGGCAACAGGCACCCAAGATAAATAACACCTTCCTTCAAGTAGTTTATGGAAGGTATAGTCACCTACATCACTACAATGTGAGGTATTGAAATAAAGGTTAGATGGAGGCCCATCATGGTAAATCAGGAGATCAGCAGCCCTGAATCACAAATAAACCTGAGTTTGAATCATTTCTCCACCAGCTATTGTCAATGTGATGCTGGGCATTTACTTCATCTCTCCAAACCTCAACTTACTCATCTGTAAAATGGGGACCATAGAATTGCTTTAAATGGTTATAAAGATTAAATTGGATAGTGCACACATAGTATTAAACCAGGATGCATTATATTCCTTCTGTTCTTCCTGGGATTAGGAAAGAATGAAACTAATTCCAGTAAGCAGAATCAGAGAAAGTATCAAAGAGGAAGGTGTAGAACTTTACTAGAAGATGTGATGAGATGATTACATACGCAGAATAGAATGAGCGCAGGCACAGAGTTGTGGAAGTACATACACATCTGGGCAGTGTTGAATGGTTCAATGTGATCAAACCAGAGAGCACAGGGAGAAGGTGTGAAACCCAGAGCACAGATGAGTAATTAGTGATAATACTAAAAACTAGGAAAAATCACTTTTACAAGGCAATGTTGAAAAGATAAAGGAACCCAATTTGGCATATGTTTCAGAAAGATAATTTGAGTAGCTTTATGATGACCATACATGAACATTGACTCCTCCTTTGAAAATGATGATAATGACATAAATTCAGGCCATAATGGTAAGAGTAGATACGTGGAAATGGGTATAAGAAAGATTCTATGGTAGAGTTTGCAAAACAAAGTAAAAGCTCGTTGCTTTGGGGACCAAAACTTGGAAGATTTAGATCCACCATATGAAACTTGTTCCCTTGTTTTCCAGATGTGAAGTCGATAATAACATTGTCCATTATAATTGTTGACTGCCATTTTTTAAATAAGGTCTAAGGTCATTATATCCTCTCCATTAAATATTTGCATATCTACACTGAAAGAGGTTTGATAATATATTTAAGTTCAATGCTCAAAGTTCTTTGGTTTGGGAATTCAGTGATCTCAGTCTGGGATGTGTCAGATTCACCTTGTGAAAACACGCTCACCATTTTATTCTTGCTGGAGCAGTAGCCTGGAAATTCCCTTTAGAGGTTCAGTTTGTAGGTTTGGGTTTACTGAGGTCTGTCATCTGTCCCAATCGTGAATAAGCCATATTAAATTCAGGCTTAAGACCACTCAGAGAGCTAGAACACTGAATCAGAGAGCTAAAAGCTGTGTAGGTAAATCCAGTTCTTTGTGGGGATTGCATTTGACAGGAGATAAAAGTTCATGTGAGGTTCCTTCATGAAACTCTGTCTGTTGGTACGCTGAAATTTCCATCTGGTTGCAAGCAATGTCGGAGAACGGTTTAGCCACACACATGTACACACAAGAAGAGCTGTCCCTCATTTGCCAGTATTTAAAGCAACAGAACGTGGTGTGTGAGGTAGAAATATGTGTAGAGATGACCGACGGGTTTTGACTTGGATGACCAGTGGGCAGAGCCAACAACAAGATAGGAACCCCAGAAGGAACAGTAGGTTTTTACCAAAGATAAGGTCAAATTGATATTGTCCCAGAGGCTTCCAAGTGAGTACTTCCTACATACAACATGGGTTTGGTGCTTAGGTATTTAACTGCACAAAAATAATAGTTATACCTATGGAATTGATAAACTTGCCTAGGAGGGGATCATGGAGTAGAGAGAACGCATGGGAGTCTTGTTCTTAATTTTCTAAGAAAAGCATATACTATTTAATTTTTTTTTTCTGAGAATAACTGTAGGAAGGGTTTGGGCAATGGGAAGTATGAAAAACTTGATTGTTAAGACAATGTTATGGGCTTTGAAGGGCCATCGTGATGCTTTGGAGTTCTTCAGTGTAAGTGAACAATGTGGATGTTTCACCATAAAATGCCTTTAGAGTCAATATTAGAGAAAAAAAAATTCAACTAGTAAACTGATTTGTATTGGACTATTTCTTACCACATGTATTTTTATGTCCTCTGTAAACTAATAGAACATTTGACTTAAATCATTCACTTTCTGGGAAATTGACTATTTTTCAAACATTTAAAATTATTCATAAGACCTCAAACTATTGGATAACTCTGTAGTGAAATCCAACCATGTTGTTAGGAACAATGCCTTGCATCTTTCTATATCTGGGTCAACCTACACATCATGAAAAGAATCCTAGAATACAAAAGCTGCAGGATATCATAAGGATGATTCAGTCTAGCAATTTACAGGTTAGAAAATGTAGACCCCCAAGTGGTTAATTAACTTGCTAAAGATGATCTCTAAAAAAAGAAAAAGAAAGAAAGATGATCTAAGCAAATACAGGCAGAATCAGGATAAACATCTAGGCCTTCTGACTCCAACTTTGGGGGTCCTCCTACCTTCCCAAAGAGCTCACTGCCTCCCCACCCCCACCCAGAAGCAACTCACTACACATAGGGATAAGTCTTTAAGCAGACACACTTTCTTCCCTATTTCTCTTTAAAGCTTAAAGAAGAACCCAAAACAACCGTAATCCAGAAACAATATAAATGAAACATCCTTGGGGGCCATCTATATAAATAAGTGGGATTGGGGGGACTTACCCCAATATTCTAAGTTGAAAATGGACAGAACACATTAAAACTGTGACAGAAGAAAAATTTCTTTCTAGCCAGTATTTCCATTTCCACCTTAAAAAAACTGAGGCTGTTCCTGTACATAATCTCAGTTTATAAACTGAAGCCAACAAAGGATTATTTTGCTGATAATGATGCCAGACTGATCTGACTCTATCATTTGGGCTTCATGTAGATGCATATTTAGACTACACACACATTTATATATAGGTATATGTACATATACACATACACCCATTTTTTCCCTCTCTGTTCCCTCTAGAATGAGTTCCTGATGAAGAAAAGGCAAGACAACAGAACCAAACCATTGTGTTTCTAACACATCCTGAAATACCTCACACCAGGAAAGAGAAATTAGTAGGAGGTTAAAAAAAAGTTTAATTAAATGCCCCATTCAGTTGAAGAGCGCCAAGTGAGTCACCTTCGGACGGAGGCCCTCTGGCATCATGGCTGGGGGTTGGCTTCCTGTACTAGGCTTGGACTCTGCTGATAAAAATTGCTTCTGTGAGCCATTCAATGGCCCTGCTGGTTTTTTCACAGTGCAGCTCTGCCTCTTTGTAGAACCATGATCACACAGGGCCACCAGGAGCTCGGTGGGCACAATGGAGTTTATGTTAGACTACTGATCAGATAGCCCCTCCCCCTGTCGCTGTCCAACACATCAGTTCTCTCTTCGGTATCTTCCAGTATAATTTAAATATAATTTGTCATAACAGGTTCAAAGGCATTTCCTCCAACAACTACATCCCAACCTCTCTCTCGTTTTAAGGAATAAACTGACACACGAACAATGTAGGCACTACCAGTAAATTCCTATAAAATGAATAAATCCAAAGATAGTCCCATTCTGAGGTTTTCAATATGTAAACAAAACTAAGTTGTCTTTTTTTACAGAATAATTTTTACAAATTCTTACATCTGTTCTTTGAATCCAAGGGTGACATATTCAAGGATATTTTTTTCTGGTGCTCCATGCATAGATGGCAAGATTGGGTTTGTTGTCTGCATAAAATTTAAATGCTGTGTTTCCAGGTCTAATTCTTTAGGAAATGTCCTTTCCCCAAGAGCCAGTCCATCATACACCTGTGGATCTTGCTCTATTGAGCTCCTTGGACTAGCCTGTTTCTTCAGGCATAAGGTCTTCCAGATTCACAAACATGGAAGGAAGAGAATTCTAAGGACTGGTTTTATATTGCATTTCAAGAGCAGATGAGAAAATATAAACATGAGTCATCTCGACATCCCTGCTTGTTCAAGGAAACATCAACATCAATGTTAATTTGAGTGAAATAGAGAAAAGGCAAGACCATCCCACAGCCTGAATCTACTTTTCAAAGTGCTGACTCATTGCCAGTGAGTTGCACCCTCTCAAGTCCTGTGCGGTTGGTTGCTGGCTGGTCCCCCATCCTCCTGCTCAGTCCTGGACCATTTAGTCCTTCTGGAGATGACACGCAGAAACCTGAGCCTTGGGTTTCAAGGGAGACTCTCCAAGTGAGTCATTCTTTTTAGGTGAACACAGCATTTTATTTTTCAACACAGAGATAGGGGAAAACCCACACAGGGCTGTGGGCACACTGTCAGTGGACTCCTTACTCCACCTGTGTGTGAAAACACGAGTGTCAGTGTCAGCCACAGAGCTTAAGTGCAAACACTGCCTTTGAAACGCATGCTGAATGCAGGAGGAAAGAGCTTCCTCTCTGGTTCTCCCAGTCTCCTCTCTTCACTACATCTGGTCAAAAGCCAGCCAACTCATCTAAGTCAGGGACCAGGAGTTAACACGTCTGTATAAAACAATTTTCCCCATGACTCATGAGGTCTTATACATGTCAACTGTAACGTTAGAACAAGTCCCAAATTAGTGTGAGTCTAAGTGTCCTAGGAGGCAGAGGCAAACCCCTATGGAAATTTAAATCATGCACTAACTTCTGCTCTCAGGACAATTGGAGAGGTGTTGCAAGTAGACGAGCTAAGAAACTTTGAATATGATTTCCAGAGAAATCAGGAGTATAAATTTTACTGTAAAAACAATATAGAGTGTATTTTTAGATTGAACAGATTTCTTACTTGTGCCATCTATGTGGCTTACGTGCCTTTTGATTTCTTCCAGTTTCACTGCACTTAAGTTTCCTATTGTTTTCTTCGTGTGATCTGTGAAAGACTCTTGTAGCTTACCTCCTACTAGCTCTCATCTTATGCTTTTGACATTTTGTGTTTGCAAAGCACTTCTGAGTTTGCAAAGGAACTTCGCTCACGCAGTCCTTTTCATTTTCAGTCCTATAACCTGTGAGGTCTGCAGCTCTCCATCCCCGTTGGCTGACTGAAAAAGACCTCCAGGGGTTTGTTATAGGTCACACTGCCAGCAAATGACAGGACTGTGACAGGAACCTTGGATTTCTAAGGCCAAGTTCCCTTTTAACCCCAGCTGCTCATTGGTGCCCACCGCACCACAAGCTTTTCTGTCTCAGCCTTTGCAGACATCAATTTTACCCTTGCTTTCTTAGCCTCTACCTCCTATCCTAGCCCACAGATGCTCCCAGGTTCCATATTGTTTGGGAGAGGACTGTGCAGTGTCATGAAGCTAGTTGGAGCTCATTAATTCTTCATAAATAAGGTGAGGGGGGGGCATGTGGATCTCAGGAGACACGTGGAGGGGCGTGACCCGAACAGACTGACCTTGGTCCATGCAAACTGTCTCAGTGTGGTACAGTCTGACCTGGAAGGCTTCTTTAAATCATCTCTGAAATGCAGTCAGGCTGTCTAATGCCTAACAGCCAAGGGCACTTCTTAAAGGCGTGACTTTTGTGAAAATCATTTTGTTTCCATTTTTTTCTTTGTCTTTGTTTTTTTATTGTCCTTTTTTTCTTTCTTTTTTGTTTTTTATTCCTACCTTCTTTCCTTCCATATTTCTTCTTTCTTTCCTCCCTCTCTTCCTCCCCTCTTCCCTTCCTTCCTTCCCTCTTTCCTTCCTTCCTTTCCTTCCTTCCTTCCTTCCTTCCTTCCTTCCTTCCTTCCTTCCTATTTTTCTTTCTTTCTATTCTTCTTTTCCCAATATAGGGATGCCTAGTGTGGTAGCTAATCTTTGGAGATGGCTCCCAACAATGTTTATGTTTCCTATCCATGAATGTAGGTGAGCCTATGAAGAAAATGATGTGCTCAGACTTCTAAGGCCGGGCATTAGAAAGACCGGGAAGCTTTTGCTTCCTTTTTTTTCTTTTTTTTTTTTTCTTTCTTTTTTTATTTTTCCGGAGCCATAATCTATCATGTATAAAGCCAGGCTACCTTGATGGAAAGAGAGGCCATATGGAGAGGTTCTGGAAGATGAGAGGCTTTTGGAGGAACAAAAAAGGAACCAACCACCAGGCTCTGTGTGCAGCCTAATGGCCTCATAAAAAAACTCAAATGGGGGGTGCCTGGGTGGCTCTGTCCATTAAGCATCTGACTCTTGATTTCAACTTGGGTCATGATTGTGAGATGGAGCCTGGCATCAGGTTCTGCCTGGGTGTGAAGCCTTTTTGAGATTCTCTCTTTCTCCCTCTCCCTCTCCCCCTCCCCCTGCTCGCTCTCTCTCTCTAAACAAACAAACAAACAAATAAAACAAAAAACCCAAAAAACCTCAAGTGAGACAAGTAGAGGAGCACTCCCCAAACAGGACCTAGTAAATCTGGAGAATCATGAAATATAACGTTGTTTTAATCCACTAAGTTTCTTAATGATTTGCTGTGCAGCATAAATGGTTACCTATCCCCTCATCTGAATCTTTAGTAAACTTCAGCAAGTCCTTGAGACCCCTGGGCTCACACAGGCCAGTTTGGAACAGATGTGAGGGACCTAAGGCACAGAGCAGATAGTACATGGGGGTCAGTGGATAGGAGAAAGATAATTTTGTCAAAGACAGAATAAAAACCCAGAAAATACAGAGGAGGGAAAAGCAATGCTTCTTAGGATCTTGAATTTAGTTCTACGTAATTCTTAATCTCTCTCTTGTATCCCAGGCTTTGTTTAAAATAGATAAAACTGTTGCTCAATGCACATGTTGCTGTAGGTCTGACACTTTAAGAAGTGCATCTATTTCCTTTTTTTGTGGTCATTCCTGAATGCAAGAATTAAAAATGAGACTCAATGAAAAAAACTCAGCGAGTAATGCTTTTTGGGGGTTGGACTAAGCAAATAATCACCATAAGCCAGTGGATCTTTTTATTTTTAGAAAGAAGTACACTGTTCGGAATATTGAAGGCATTTGAGTCTCCTTTTTTTTCTTCCCCAATTGAATTGACTAGGGGGCTCTGCCAGAGCAGAGTGGCAGAGCCCCTGAGTGGGTAAGATGCAGGCAAAGAGATTTCATCTGGGCCCCATCTTCCATCCACAAGAGAAAAACTACATCATTGCTTCTTCATCCAGTATTTATCCTGGGGGTGTCTGTCTATCTAGAATGTCCACAAAACCTTGGATAAAACTAAGAAATTTGGAAGAAACATGTAAGTTAAAACTAGCTCAAAGTCACTTGCTTCTTCTATTTATTTATTTGGTCTGAGATGATTCCCACATTCACTTACCATATGGCATTAAATCATTCTGGTCCTTAAGTTATTATTACATGATTCAAAGAGTATAATTTACAGAATTGCCAGCCCAGGCTGCACTCTGTCCCACACCAAAAAAAGACCACAAGGAGGGGAGAAGAAAAATGACTGTTTCCTGGTAGCCCATATTTACGCAATTTTCTCCCACCACAGATTGTCTTGGCAGTCTAGACAGAGTCTTGTAAAATCCTTCCCTGATGTCATCCACATCCTTCCTTGATAAGTTCAAAATGAGTCTGGAGCAAGCATGGCTCCTCTAGCAATGTCCTACAAATAATGAGCGCAGTGCCACCCCGGAGAGGCCTCCGGACTCCGGTGATTTCCACATGAAGGAACGGACTGATGAGCCGGCCACCAAATTATGTAAATATGTGGCCGAGAATGCCGTGGCTGAAGGGGAGAAAGAAATGCACATATGGACATTGTTGTGTTTTAAAAGAACTTTATGGGAAACAAAACAGATTCGAGAGAACTAGGCTAGATTTAGGGAAAGAAAGATGGAAGAATTTATTTTCCTAGTTAAAGAAACGTTCTGAAATGAATGATTCCTTAAAAGACAGCTTAAAATTGTGTTTTAGGGGCATCTGAGTAGCTCAATGGGTGAAGCATCTGCCTTTGGCTCAGGTCACGATCCCAGGGTCCTGGAATTGAGCCTCCAACCCCCCTCTTAGGGGGTCCCTGCTCTGTGGGGAGCCTGCTTCTCTCTCCCTCTGCCTGCTCCTTCCCCTGCTTGTGTGCTCTCTCTCTGTGTCAAAGAAATAAGCAAAATATTTTTTAAAAAATTATGTTTTACTGGGTCTTATTTCTATCAATTTTATAGAGAGAAAAGGTGGTTCCAGGTTAGGATTTGAAATTCAGGTTATAAGAGGGGGTTTATTTTTTATATCATTTTATTTCTTTATTAGCAGAGTAATAAATTCCACACACCAACACATGTACAAATAAGATAGAAGATACAAAGGATATTCTTCTCTGATAGAAGATAAAATATACAGGATACATTCAAACAATTATCAGACTTATAGCCTTGACGAAAATCAATTCCAGTTTGTTGGAAAAGAATCTCCATATCAGAAGACATAAGGACAGAGTCATCCCCCTCTTTCCTGTTGGAAAATTTTCTGTGTGCTAAGTCTTTATTTTTATGCGATTATATTCTTCTGGTCTTCAAGGGGAATTGGAAGAAAAGTTCTTCTCATACTGCACTTTTAATATTCTCTTCAATATGGTTACGTTCTCCAAAAGAAGGGAAGTAGTATAAAAAGGGAAGTAGTAGTATAAAAACTTTTAATATTCTCTTCAATATGGTTACGTTCTCCAAAAGAAGGGAAGTAGTATAAAAAGTAGTATAAAAAAAAGAATGGGGAGGGTATATGCTATGGTGAGTGCTCTGAACTGTGTAAGACTGATGATTCACAGACCTGTACCCCTGAAACAAATAATACATTATATGTTAATTTTAAAAAAGGAGAATTGTTCGATACCATTCTCACATTTTCTTTGTCATTGGTTATTCCAGAAGAGCAGGAAATACTTGGACATATGTTTTCTCACCCTTTTACTGGTCACCGCTTCTGATTGAACTCACTACTGGTGTGTATGTCAAGCTCATCTCCCCCAGCTCTGTGCCTTCCCCGTCTCTCACCTCTATTCCAGCCCTCAGAGACACTTGCCTCTCTGACTCTGACCTTTTTAAAAAATATAATTTTATTGAAATATAATTGACATATAACATTGTGTAAGTTTAAGGTGTACTGAATTTAATACATTTATATATTGCAGTATAATTACCGCTGTAGCATTAACTAACCGCTCTATTCTATTACAGTATGTACCATTTCATTTTTGTGGTGGGAATACTTCAGATCTTCCTACGTTTACTAATAAGCAGCATTAGTCACAATAAACAATCTATGGAAACAACAGAAGGGTCTATCAACCTAGGAATGGGTAAACCTATTTATAAATATATACACACACAATGGAATATTATTCAGCCATGAGAAAGACGGAAATCCTGCTTTTTGTTGCAGCATGGATGGACCCTGAAGGGATTACGCTAAGTGAAATAGGTTAGACACAGAAAGACAAATACAGTATATTACATGATATCACTTGTATGTGGAATCTAAAAAAACCCTAACTGGTTAAAACAGAATAAGATAGTAGTTACCAGGAGCTGGAGGGCGGGATGGAGGGGATTGGGACGATGGTATTTAAGGGTACAAACTTGCACCTACTAGATACATAAATCCTGGAGATCTGAAGGACAGAATAGTGATTTTAGACAGTACTTCATCATAAACCTTGAAGTTGCTAAGAGACAAGATCTGACCCTGAACTTTGATGTTAGTTTCCAGCTACCATTTGAGCCAACTGCTTTGATTATCTTGCTCTTAGTTGGGGGGCTTAATAATTTTTTAATTTATTTTTATTTTTATTAATTTTTATTTTTTCCATAACCCATCCACCCCCAGCAACCCTCAGTTTGTTTCCTGAAATTTCTTATGGTTTGTCTCCCTCCCTGGTCCCATCTTGTTTTATTTTTTTCCCTTCCTACCCCCATGCCCCTCTCCCTGCCTCTCAAATTCCTCATATCAGAAAGATCATATGATAATTGTCCTTTCCTGATTGACTTATTTCGCTCAGCTCCAGTTCCATCCACATCATTGCAAATGGCAGAATTTCATTCTTTTTGATGCCTGCAGAGTATTCCATTGCATATATCCCATGTGTTCTTTATCCATTCATCTGTTGATGGACTTCTAAGTTCTTTCCATAGTTTGGCTATTGTGGACATGGCTGCTATAAACATTCGGGTGCATGTGCCCCTTCGGATCACTGCATTTGTATCTTTAGGGTAAATACCCAGGAGTGCGATTGCTAGGTCGTAGGGTAGCTCTATTTTCAACATTTTGAGGAATCTCCATACTGTTTTCCAGAGTGGCTGCACCAGCTGCATTCCCACCAACAGTGTAAAAGGGTTCCCCTCTCCCCGCATCCTTGCCAACATCTGTTGTTTCCTGACTTGTTAATTTTAGCCATCCTGACTGGTGTAAGGTGGTATCTCGCTGTGGTTTTGATTTGTATTTCCCTGATGCTAAGGGATGTTGAGCACTTTTTCATGTGTCTGTTGTCCATTTGGATGTCTGTTCATGTCTACTGCCCATTTTTTGATTGGGTTATTTGTTCTATGGGTGTTGAGTTTGATAAGTTCTTTGTAGATTTTTGGATACTAGCCCTTAATCTGATAAGTCATTTGCAAATATCTTCTCCCATTCTGTTGGTTGTCTTTTGGTTTTGTTGATTGTTTCTTTTGCTGTGCAAAAGCTTTTGATCTTGATGAAGTCCCAATAGTTCATTTTTTTCTTTGCTTCCCTTGGAGGGGCTTAATGTTTTATCAGACTTCCCACCTAGGCTGGCACATTGCCTGAAGTTTACTTCACTCTGGCCAACAAAGAATTCCCCAGTCTCCTTAAAGACACTATAAAATTGCATGCTCTGTTCTTCTCCAGATCAACTTGTATTACCTTTATGTTTTTACCCTTAAAAAGCAATCATGGTGTCTTTACTCATTTTGGCATCTTTGTGGTATGATATAATACATGATATAGACAGTGTTTGTTGAGTGAGTGAGTGTGATTCTCTGATTTCTTACCTATACTTTTCATTATATCCATTTGCTTTATCAAATTGCTTGGAATATATTGGACCCCCCAACAAATATTTTTGGATTAAATGAATAAGTTTATTAATTTCCCTGTCTACTGCTTGACTTGTTACAGTGAAGTGAAAAAAAGAGAAAAATAAAGACATTTTCAAAAACAAAGAAATATTGTGATTATGTCCTTTTAAGTTCACAGTTGGAGACTAAACTGGGAATACTTCCCTAATTGAAAATTTGTGACTACATGGGAGAGAGTGCTGAAGTAATTTTCATACAAAAATGAAAGAGGCTTTCCAAATAGGTAAGCAGAGAAGCAATATTAAAAAGCAACTAGTTTCAAACTCTTTAGGATAATCCATTTATTTAAATGTATTTTGAAGTGATTTAACAATAGTTTGGAAAAAAGTAACAATAACTTATTTTTGTTTTTATTCTTTTTCTTGGGGGAAATTCTTTAATGAAGATGTTGAACTGTTTAGGGAACAAGCTCACTTGAACTGTATAAGTCATGAGGAAGTGGCTTCTATACACACCCCTGTGAGCCAAGGAAGCAATGGATGGTTGTCAGCAAAAACCCTGCACGATGCTGCCTCCCGCAAATGTGACTGCAGGCTGACAGGAAGCAGATGGGTAAAACGGAGCAAGGTCTTGTGGCCCTGCCCTTACAAGCTATGTGACGCTGGCAATTTATTTCACCTTAACTCTTTCTTTGTAAATGAAGGGGGGGGTGACCATCAAATACCTTGCTGAATTCTTCTGAGAAATAATTGAGATACACATAAAATGCCACGAACACACTGGCCTATGGTAGGTGCCATACACAACTATAATTTTAGTTTCTATTTGACCGTAAACTCTCTGACTCTGAAAAACGATTTGATGAACATACGGAAAAAATTGAAAATGTGTGACCCAGCAGTTCCACTTGGGTATATTTCTTTAAAGCCCAAACCAAAAAACTCTCAATCTGTATGTACAAAAGATATGTTCATGTAAACATTTTTGTATCAGCAATAAATTGAATATTTTGTTGAGGCCTACAGGTAGGGAAGAAAATAAATAAATTATTGTATGTTTATAAGATGGTCTAGGCCAAGTAACATTATCATGGATGTATTTAAATATAATAATGATGAGGGAAGATTAATTACAAAATTATATATTGACTTGTGTAAATTTAAAAGCACAAATAAGGGACGCCTGGGTGGCTCAGTTGGTTAAGCAACTGCCTTCGGCTCAGGGCATGATCCCGGAGATCCGGATCGAGTCCCACATCGGGCTCCCTGCTCTGCGGGAAGCCTGCTTCTCCCTCTCTCACTCCCCCTGCTTATGTTCCCTCTCTGGCTGTGTTTCTCTCTGTCAAATAAATAAAATCTTAAAAAAAAAAAAAAAAAAGAAATCATACATATATTAATAAAAAAAAATAAATAAAAGCACAAATAAAATAACAGCATGTGGATACTACTGTATACATGTAAAAGTATTGAAACTGATTTAGAAATGTGCATTCAAACTTATTTTGCTAGCCGTTGGGACAAGAGGCAGAGAAATGAGCCTCAAGTTATTGTATTTAAGAGATATTTAGGGGCCCCTGGCTGGCTCAGTCGGTGGAACGTTATGATTCTTAGTCTGAAGGTTGTGAGTTCAATCCCCACATTCAGAGTGAACCTTACATTTTTTTAAAAAAGAGAGAGATTTAGATTTATTTGTCATTTTTAAAAAGATTTTATTTATTTATTTGACACAGCTAGAGAGGGAACACAAGCAGGGGGAGTGAGAGAGGGAGAAGCAGGCTTCCCATTGAATAAGGAGGAGTGAGACAGGGAGAAGCAAAGGGAGTGAGAGAGAGAGAAGCAGGCTTCCCATTGAACAGAGAGCCAGATGTAGGGCTCGATCCCAAAACTCTGGGATCATGACCTGAGCTAAAGGCAGACGCTTAACGACTGAGCCACCCAGGCTCAGGAAGCAGATGGGTAAAACTGCCCATCTGTCAATTTTTATTTCTTAAAAAGCACTGGCAATAACTCCTGCCCACTAAAGAGGACACATAACTTCAACCATGGAAATTTCCATGATTCCCCAAGTAGAAATGATAGCTCTACCCACCTCCAAAAAGTCCTATCGTAAAGAATTTTTTTGCAGGTCTGTTTCCATGCTAGACTGATTTCTCCAAAGTTAGGGATTCCATATTATTAATTTCTGTACACCTTGTGTAGCACAGTAGAAGACCCAAAGTGGGCATTCACTAAATATTTGATGAATTACAATAAAAGTTCATCTGCAAGAGGAAAGTCCAAGAAAGCACTTGTTTAAAGCCAAATAGGCATGATCTTTAGCATTAACTGTTGTTTTGGATTATCTATGGTCTTTACTCTTCTTCATTAATGTAGCTTATCAAGAGTGATCATTGACCATAAGGCTTTCAATCAAAGAATGCAGGAAAATAGCTTTTGATAATAATAATATTATTATATATGTAATAATATATATAATAATCTAAAAATAATAATAAAAATAGTTCATGATACATGAACATGCTAGTAGTAGAAAGACCTCGGTGGTTGCAAACTGCTCTAAGAAATTCTTCTAAAATCCTCCACATAAAAGAAATAATATATGAAGTTGCGCTGTAAAGATCTATGGGGTCTTACAAAATTAACTGACACATACCATGTGCCAAATAGTCTCCTGAGAACTTTGCTTTGGTTATCTCTCTCAATGCTCACTATAATCATAGGAGATGTTACCATGGCACCCATTTCACAGATGAAAAAAACTAAAGCACAGAGGCTGAGCAACTTGTAGGAAGCAGTAATTTGAATCTAGTGAGTTTTGTTCCAGAGCCTAAACCTCTAGTTTCTGTTACACTACTTATCATTACTTCCTGTAATCAGTTTGTGTTGTCAAGATTTCATTGTTTTGTTTTGTTTTTCATGATATTTCTTGCTGGATATGCATTTGATTTATACAAGTATCACTTCTTAAAATATTAAAACAGCTTCCTTGTGGTTGGTAAGCAGGCACTGCCCTGAGACTCCTGAGGACCATTTCATTATTCTAGTCCTCTTGGCCCACCTCTGTGATGTTGACATCCCCTTTGTGAAACACACACGTGCACACACACACACACACACACACACACACACACACACACACAGAGTCACCCTGACCCCTGCTCTAGATCTATGACCCCAGTGGAACTGATGGGTGGGTATCCATGCATTCAGGCTGTTAAATATTGTGACTACCATCACTAAAGATGAAGTCAATTTATTAGCCTTAGGCTACAGATAGTGGTAAGGTAGCCGTGGAGAGGTTCAATGAGTTCCTTAACAAGAGTTAGAAGAGAATCACAAATCACACAATGAGTTCCTTAACAAGAGTTAGAAGAGAATCACAAATCACAAATCAAACATCTTCTGGGGGTCACTGCCTGTGGACAGGACATGGGCTCTGGATTTGATAGAACTGTGTTTGCCTCTCAGCTCCACCACTCACTAGTTATATGGTTTTGGACAAATGACTTAACCTTGCAGGAACTCGATTTTTCACTGAGGAATGGTACTCTTCTTTCACGGGCTATATGAGAATTAAGTAATAAAAAGTACATGAAGTGCTTAATTTAGTGTTGGGCATGTAGCTGTTGCTCAGAAGATATTAATGTGCTAGACATTATTGTTATTATGCAAAACAGTCACGGTAATAGTGTTCACTTCACAGTTAATCCATTGATAAAATCCATTGATAAAAGCAAAGGTATCAGAGACATGCCTGATACATAATAAGCTCAAAATATACATGCTAGTTATTATTATCTTGCTATAAGCCAATTCTGTTTAAAGTTTGTAAGTCATGTGAGTTATATATATTTTTTCTTTTCTTTTTTTGAGAATAGGCCTTCTATTTTAAACTTTTTTCCTTAAAAGAATTCTTTCCAGGCTAAAACTGTGAAAGAAAAATAGAAATAGGAGTATTTTTGTCGTCTTTGTATAAGGATCCAAATCCTAATATAGCTGATATAACAGCTTAATGATGTTTCTGCGTAAGGCCGATAAAACCATTTTCAGCTTAGGAAAAGCCACCTAAACATCTTACTTATGAGATCTGCCACAAACATGCTTTAATATTTTGTTTCAATATTTTGAGGCATTAGTGAATGGGTTCTAATTTTGAGAGAAAATTACCCAAAAAGAAGAGGAGGGGGAAAAAACCACATTAGTTTAAATTTTGTTTTCCATTGATTTTGACAAAAAGGAAATGAATGTCCAAATGGAAAGTCAGGATGGGATCCTCGGGAAGAATTTTTATTTCCCTTCTGGAACATCGAAGCTGAGAATTTTAAGGAGAGGGCTTGGCAGAACAGGCAGGTAGCCCTGTGCATTCTTACAAACTAGGTGAAATCCCATTGAAATCTTAGTTGCCATGAGCAACCAACAGAAACATTAACACTGAGAGAAAGGGGTTTCTGGTTTGAAAATAATGTTTTTATCAAATATAATCTGAAAATACTGAATGAAGAGTCAGATGGTTAATGCCAGAGCTGCCTCCGCCATTGGTCTAGGCTGTGGCCTTGGGTGATGTGTTTAACCTCACTGCCTCCCAGAACTATTATGTGTAATGTTTGTGGGTTGGACGTGGTGTTTTCTAATCTCCATTTTAAGCTCCTCTAAATTTAAGCCTTGAGTAAGCAAATGTAGAAGGTAACAAATGTCTAAACCATTTCTAACAGTGCACACACTGGGCTTCAAGAGGAGCCCATGGCTTAATTCAATTAACTCACAATTATGAAACACCTATATACTATATAGACATAAAAATACAGATATAAGATGCAAAGATATAGATATCAAAGGTAATAGAGACATAAAAATACAAAAAGAAACCATGTCTTCTCCAGGAATCTCCATTCTAGTAGAAGAGACAGTGGTGTGCATAGATGGTCCACAACACCATGAAATTAAACACGGCAAAAGATACTTCTAGGGATGAGGGTCCAGAGACCTTTGTGAGATGCCTCTGAGAGGAATTTTAAGGACAGATGTTGAGAATTTCAGCCATTCTACAATCAGTACACTTTACATGTGAATGAACTAGCTCTCTAACTCTGTTGATGGTCTCATGGGTGTCTGTGTGAATTGCACCCTTTGGAAATCAAGCAACCCTTTGGGTGGGTTGTGGACATTTAAGTATTGTTGCTACCTGCTAAGTATTTTAGGCAATTCTTGCAGGGCCGTATTTATAATTTTTTGTAAACATTGGGGCAAACCCCCCTTGCCTGCAGAGCACGGAGTTTGTGTCTGCTCCTACCAAGCAGGAATAGTGTGGAACCAATGCTATTTTCAGCCAGAAGCACCTCTTAGGTGAGTTACTAAGCCAGTCAGAACATAAATTTCAAAGGAGCACACACTCAGGACAGCAAACAATTCTTATGTGGTGTTCTGTAAAGAACCAAAATTGCTTCAAGGACTATACCGATGTCGTTAAAAATTTCTAGGGGCCATTGTTTCTTGTATCCTAGAAAGCGAATCCCCTCTTAGAGCAGCTAGCTTTTTCCACCCAACAATTCTGGCCATTAACATTGGTCTCAAGTAATTAAAAACAACAGGTTGCTTACAAGATGGATTTTCATTTCAACCTGTTGTCTTATTCTCGCAGAATATTGGACCCCCAAAGGGATATGTTATAACCTGTCTCCTCCAAAGTAGGAGACAGTTAATAATAACAGTAACTACCACTGCAGGAGTCCTTTTCTGAGCTGGGCTCTTTCACAGACATTAGTTAGCTAAATCCTCTTGGGTATCTATGAGGGAACCTGAGGCCCAGAAACATTAAATGACCCAATGGCAAGCATATGGTAGTAAGATAATAAAATATTTGCCTAGCCGGGATGCAGCCTAAATCCTGGTAGAGTGTTCCGGTTCCCTAAAGTACAATCTGTGGCAATGGGGGCTGGGAATGCCAGTTCATCACAGAAACCCTCTCTTTCTTCTGCAGAGGAAAGAGACCTAGTGACCTTGGAGCTGCAGTTGGGGAGAAATGTAGGTCAGATGAGGTCGATATTTTGACAAAGCAAGAAAATATTTGGACATTTGTCCTGTATTTTGTTAATCTTAACTTTGTTTGTTTTTTTTTTACTATTTCATATTTACCTGTGAATCATGTCCCTAAGAATTCCCTGAAGCCATCAAGTACATTTTCCCATTGCTTTTAATGTTAAAATGGAAATACATTCTGATAGAAGGGAAAAAAGTTTGGATTCCGGGCATATCCCAATGATACATTTAGATTAAAGTACACTTTTGAAGAGCCCTCTTAAAAATATTTTCTTGTTTAAAATGAAACACAATCTCGATACATAAATAAGAACCCAAAGGGATGTACAAAAATATTCACAAGATAAAATCAATGGCATTCAAACTATGAATACTGTATCAGAGTTCGAATTTCATATTACATTTTCTGCAGTGTTGCAATAAAAACAGAAACATTTCACCAGTCTCAAATGTCTCAGGGTTCTAAAATTCATATGTAATCTTAATTACTGTTTTCTTATATATATTTAATTATATTCTGCCTATTCCCTAATATGTATTGGGAGGTTTACAATGGGTATATAAAATATGGTCAAAGTGTCATAAGTCAAAAGTAGAATAAAGGAAATAAGATCCAAAACAAAGATTCAACAGAAATAGGATAAAAAATGCTATGCTCATGACCCGCAGGTACACTGGAGTCAGGAATAAAGTAAGGAGGCAATTTGGCGGTAAGCTTGCCAGCAGCTAAGTGAAGAAAATGTGGTCAGTTATATAGTTCTGAGTCCATAAGGTAAAAGCAGACTGACTCCTGAGAAGACTTATAGCTGTTCCTGGTGCTGAGATCAGGCAGGAATCTCTCCCAGGAGTGTCATAAAGAGGGCGAGGTATGACGTGGAAAATACATTCTGACAACAATGAGTCAGAGGTTCTTTCTTATGAAGACCCTCAATATAAACTGATGAGATCCTATTGAAGTTCAGCTTACTAAAAAGACACTTTCAGAGATATTTAAATTAGTTACAGTTTTTTTGTGTAGTGAAGGGAGGGGAAAAAAAGCCCAGAAAACTGGACTGGAATGTTTTGATTCTTCCTTGGCCATGAAGACTCACGCCAGTGTTTTCTAGGCAAGTTCAAATCTGAAAGCTTTTAGGCACCATGGAACGGTTTGTTTACAATTACCTGTCGGTTGATGTGGTCAGTAGAAAGATGGTTTTTAATACAGGTTAAGGGATCCATCATCGGATATCCGTAGCACACTCTTAGCTATTATGTTGGTTAAATATAGCATATCTGAAACGGGCCCTCCTAGCTCATCGTTAGAGAAAGGGCAGCTGGGAGCTTACTGTTTCTCCACACTGCTGTATTCCGTTTACGATGCAGGCACTGGACCCCTTCAAGCCTCCATTCTCCTTCCTCGGCTCTGACAACAGGGAGCCCCACAGGGAGAGGTTGGGGTCTGTCTTAGTGGACACTTCCTTTAAGCAGCTAACTTTTTTTTTTAATTTATTCAAATTCAGTTTTGTTAACATATAGCTTATTATTATTTCAGAGGTAGACTTTGGTGATTCATAGTTGCATAGAACACCCAGCGCTCATTCCATCACATGTCCTCCTTGATGTCCATCACCTAGTTCCCTCATCCCTCCACTCACCTCCCCTCCTGCAACACTCAGTTTCTTTTCTAGAGTTAAGAGTTTCTAAGGTTTTCCTCCCCCTCTGCTTTCATCCTATTTTATTTTCCTTCCCTTCCCCCTTGTTCATCTGTTTTGTTTCTTAAATTCCACCTATGAGTGAAATCATATGGTATTTGTCTTTCTCTGACTGTCTTATTTCACTTAACACATACCCTCTAGTTCCGTCCATGTAAGTTGCTAACTTCTAATAATTCCAACCTGCTCCTTCCTTCCCCAGCCTCAGTAGTGGGAGCTTCTTCTGGTAGTCATTGCTTTTGAAATAGCCTAGTCCTCCTTTATTGCCTTTTCAGTTATCAAAACTATAGTAATAATATTTTATTAGTCTGTCTCTTTCCAGGCCCCTGACTGACACAGTGAGTCAGTCAAGATGGCTTCAGAGATCCCCCAAATTCCATAAATTGAGGAGTTGGTGTTCCCTTAAGAGTAAATGTATATTGGGGCACCTGGGTGGCTCAGTTGGTTAAGCGACTGCCTTCGGCTCAGGTCATGATCCCGGAGACCCGGGTTCGAGCCCCGCATCAGGCTTCCTGCTCTGCGGGAAGCCTGCTTCTCCCTCTCTCACTCCCTCTGCTTGTGTTCCCTCTCTAGCTGTGTTTCGCCTGTCAGATAAATAAAATCTTTAAAAAAAAGAGTAAATGTATATTAAAGAATAAATGTATAATTAATACCTCAAGATCTTGATTTTTTTTTTTTAGATTTTATTTATTTGACAGAAACACAGCTAGAGAGGAAACACAAGCAGAGGGAATGAGAGAGGGAGAAGCAGACTTCCCACAGAGCAGGGAAAACAATGCAGGGCTCGATCCTGGGACTCCAGGATCATGACCTGAGCCAAAGGCAGATGCTTAATGACTGAGTCACCCAAGTGCCCCATGTTCCTGATTTCTTATGGGCATTGGCAGGGGCATTATCTGGAAAATAACCTGTCTTCAGCCGTCTTTGAAGTAGTAGCAATTTCTATGATCAAGTTTATAATACCCAATCTGTGTGCACCAGATTGGTGGGTTCCCATTTTGTATCCATTATGGTTAATTTTTTTTTTAGATAGGCTAGTTGTCTATGCTTACATTTTATTTTACAGTTATGTACTTTTGTAAGGAATTGGGAAAAATGGGAAAGCATAATACAGTAAGTTTTTAATTATTTGAAGTCCCACAGTACTTGTTTATATTCTGTTATCATCATGTGTATATGTTACATATATTTATATATATTCAATAGGCTTATTATTACATGCATTTTTATAACCTACTTTTTCATTCGATCAATGAATGAAATCCTACACTTAGTAGGATTTTTTTTAAATATTCTTCATTGACTGCATCTTTTTAGATGAAAGACTGATGTAAAATTAAGTCCACAAAAGAAAAAGACTCAAGCCTCATGTTGAAGATGTCGCCTTATTAACTTGCATTTATTTTTCATCCAGAGGCCTTTTAAAGAAGAAGAAGAAGAAAGGGTGAAGGTCTGAGACAGGGATGGGAAACAGGATCTACCCCGTGCGCCCGCAGCACTGGCTGCTGGAGACACCTGCAGTGACAGGAGATCAAGGTTTGTCCCTCTCCGTAGGACAAACTTCCAGGATGGATTAGCAAAGTCTTCATTGGGTGTGGAGGATCCCGAGGCCTGGCCTGTAGCCCTGAGCTGTGCTCTGGGGCGTTAGTTAGCAGAGCCTGCAAAGTGGAGTCATTTCCATTCACCATTAACTGTCATAAGAGAACTCCACTCCAGTGAAGACTTTATTTCATTCATCTAATAATAAACACACCATGTATTTTGGTGATCTATTGCTATGGAATGAACCATATCAAGTCTTAATAGCATAAAACAATACACATTTTATTATGCTGGTAAGTTTGCGGGTCCAAAGAGCTCATCTCTGCTCTGGGATTTTGGGGTCTCAGCTGGATAGGCTGGATCGGTGTATGGGGTCATCAGCGTTCCCCAGTTCTTCAAGTGCTGTCTGCCAAGGTCGAAAGTACAAGGTGCCTCCTTTACCCATTCATAGGGCACCTGGACTGAGATGACAAGGACAAATGAGAATTGGCTAAATCTCTTTCTCTCTCCTGGCAGCTTCTCTAGGGGGCTAGCTTGGGCTTCTTACAGTATGGCAATCCCAGCGTAGGCAGACTTCTTTCATGGTGACTGGCTTCCCTCAAGAAGTATGCCTCAAGGCATCTCATGACCTAACCTCAAAATTCACATGGCAACCTCTCTGTTCCATTCTATTGTGTTCCATTCTATTGGTTACACAGGGCCAGTCCACATTCAGTGAGGGAGCCACTACACTGAGAGTCCAAGTCGTTTGAGAAGCCACTGTTAAGGGATGGTTGCCACATACTTTCTTGTAGCTCAGTAGGCTCTTTCATTCGAATTTTCACTGACACTCATGATGTTCCATATAGTGGAAGCTTGGGATTCTCATAATTGGAAGCAGAAGATGAAAAAGGGGATCCCATGGTTTTCCAAACTAAGAGGTCACCTACTGCTGGTAAGTCCATGATTGGGAGTGTTTTTCTCAGAGTGTGAATAATAGTTGGGAGTTCACATCATAGGATAAGAAGTAGAGGCAAACATTTGGGTATTGAATATGGAAGGTATTGGAGAGGAAAGCTTGGGGAAGAGAGAGTGCAGTTAACTACCAAATATTGTATAAAAGAATACCAATTGTCAGAGGGAGAAGTAGGGCATTTTGGAGCAAAATCTTTGAACACCACTCATAAGGTCTGTTTTCATAGAATTCGTACATGAGTCAAGGAGAAGAAATATTAAACAAAACCTGCCAGAGCAGGCATTTAGAAAAGGATTTATGATTTCTATGTTATAAATGAAGAAGGAAGCATATTAAGTAACTTGCCTGAAAAGACATAACTAGTTAAGTGGCAGAGCCTGGAGGAAAGCTCAGCTTATGTAACTGGAAATCAGCACTCTTTTTTGCTGTGTCATGAGATCTCCTACATCAGACATCACACACTGACCAGGCAGAGTTCTTGGTTATAAACACAAAAGCTTGCTTTGGCTAATGGGCACAGAGAAGAAATTTATTGGAAGGCTATGACATAACTTACTGTATGGACAGGAATGCTGAAGGGTTAATTTCAGAAAATATTAACTAAGGTAATCATGGTCAAGCCAGAGGAAAAGACTGGAGAGGGCAGTGGCGTTGACCTTACAGCCTGGACCCGCTGGGCAGCAGCTGCTGTTCTAGTAATGTCACTGATCAACCCTGGGGATATCTTGGAGTCTTTGTGTCATGCCTCAAGATCTAAAGTCCCAGGTGGGAGCTTTGGATCAGTCAAGCCTCAATTACATGTTCTAGCTGTGAAGGAGTTGTTTCTAAAAAAAAGAAATGCCTAGGGACCCCTGGGGGGGCACAGTCAGTTAGAGCCTGACTTTTGGTTTTGACTCAAGTCCTGATCTCTGAGTTGTGAGTTCGAGCCCTGGCGAGTGGATCTGTGTGCAGTGTAGTCTGCCTAAGACTCCCTCTCCCTCTCCCTCGGCCCCTCCCGGCCCTGCTCTCTCTTTCTCAAATGAATAAATAAATAAATGAATAAATAAGAAACATCTAGGTCTGTGTGCCTACTTCTTACAAAGGCACATACCGTGGGGGGGTTCCCCAAAATCAAATGGGGTTTTGATTGCTGGCTAGCCAGAGATAACAGCAAGCATCTACTCTATGCACTTTTCTCCCCCGCAGTGACCACAGTTTACCACTGTATTTGAAGTTCCAAATGGAATAGACCATTCTCATTAGAAGCGTGATGGTTTAAGACAAAGATGCTAGGAGATGAGGGGCTTCTGGGTGGTTCAGTTGGTTAAGCAGCTATCTTCAGCTAAGCTTATGATCTCAGGGTTCTGAAATTGAGCCCCTCATTGAGCTCCCCACTCAGTGGGAGCCTGCTTGTCCCTCTCCCTCTGTTCCTCCCTACTTGTTCATGTTCTCTCTCCCTCTCTCTCAAACAAACAAACAAAAATCGTAAAAATAAAAAGGATGCTGGAAGATGAAAGTGAGGGGTGCTGGGCCAAGCTCAGGATATTGTGAGTACAGTCCACATTCTGAGACTTATTCTCTGCCCTCTGTTGCTAGTAAATGAAGGAAAGAAAAAAGAGAGGAGGGAAAAGCTGGATGTAGGCTTGGACTTGTTCTTCCTCTTCCCATGATAGCAATGCCCATGTTTACTTGTCTATTGATATAAAATAATCAGAAAAATGATGGCGCGAAAGTCGAAACTACATCGACACTTTTTGAGGCCACAACAGGATGATCTGAGTAAGAACTGTATTTCTTAGAATGACATGCAAGAAGGACTTTCAGTGAATTCCCCACATGACACCCTTAGCAGAGTATGAGCCTGATGTGTGCAGCCTAGCAAGGAATTCTTTATAGATTACAAGAGAAGGCTCGGAATGGAATGGGGGCAGAGAGCAGGACAATAGTTTTAGGGGCTTCAGCATTAAATCAGAGGAAGGAAATATGTATGTATTGATTTGCTTTATAATTCCAGCAGGGAAACTCAAGAAGGGAGTTTATAAGAAAGGGAATTCCAGGGTCCAGATTAAGTTGAGAGGAGAATTACTCAGAGGAGATCATGAATGAATTTGGCTAAAACAGATTAAAAACAAATTCAGATGAAGGTTTTCTTAGCAGAGAGAAGTTAGATTTGGCTTTGAACTAAAGGTGTTTGATGAAAAGAGTACAATGAATGACTGGACCAGTTATCAGGGGAAGAGGAAGACTACAAGGAGTCAGTTATGGAATACATGCAAGAGGGTGAAATAGGAAAATAAATTCCTCAACATTGTGTAAGATTGCCTAGTACATTTAGTCTGGGTGGGATAGAGTTGAGTCCTTAAAAAGGCATACCAGTCTGGGGTGGAGGGATGGCTTAGTTGGTTAAGCATCCAAGTCTTGATTTTAGCTCAGGTCATGGTGTCAGGGTTATGAGATCAGCCCCGCATCAGGCTCCATGCTTGGTTTCAGACACTTCCCCCCTTTCCCCCCACTCCACCCCTACTTGCACACACTCTCTCTCTAAAATAAAAAAATCTTAAAAAAAAGTCTGAAACCAAGCATTTTAACTTTATTGTCTCATGCCAAACAAATGCTCATCCCTATTACAAATGGGCAAATTGAGGCTGAGAGATGTTGAATTATTTTTACCAAAAATAATTGTGAGCTAGCTGAGACTTAAGCCCAAATCTGTGTAAGTCAAAATCCCAGGTTCTTTTCACTTTACAGTGATGATTCTTGAATTCAGAAAATTTAAAGTCAGAGGTTATCTGCTCTTACATTTATTTTCAATCTAAGCATTAAGTAGAAGAAAGAGGCTATTGTTGAGACTCTTGGTAAATTTTAGAGAAAATATGCACACTTTTTTTTTGGTGAGAGAGAAGTAGAATGGGGGAGACCAGCAAGAACATCCCTTTCCAATCCCCCTCCCTCCACATATAGTGATCTATTCTGATTTCAAGACATTTTTTTTATCACTCTTATAATGCTGATATGGGAGAGACAGATGGTTTCCCTCCAAAGATTTATTTTGTGCTCATTTTCTTGGTGTAAGGTTGCTCCTGGGACAAAGCTGCCCATCCAGGGACTACCCATTCTAGCCCCGCTTTCATCTAAACAGAACCATGTAATTAGTTAATTCCAGGCTAAGGCTGTTAGGAAGCAGGTGCACCTTTTTCACCATTCCTCTTTCCCTCTCTTCTGGCTGGATAATATCACCCAGAATGACCTTGAAAGCCACTTGTCGAAGACAACAGAGCCTCTATCAGCCTAGCTTCTGAATAACCACCACCACCACCTCCACTTTCCTCCTCTCTCCAAGCATGAAGATCAGTATTAAGCTATTAATTGAGTAAGAAAGGTTTATTTTGTGTTAAGACATTGATATTTTGGGGTTTATTTCTTATAGCAGCTGGCGTTGCTGGAACTAACACAATTGAATTAAGTTATTCAGTCTCTTTAGTGGTCTTGCTTCCCTTTCTTTCTTGTTTAACTTTTTTGCTTTCTGTTAGAACTTGCTTAATTATCTGAACTTAATTCATAAATTTGAGATTCTGCAACTCCTAGCTCACTTTTCCATGGCTGAGTTAGTTCATTTGTAACTCACTGAGGAAATATTTAATAAACATCTATCTTGTGCTATATATTAAGTACCATATGGGACTACAAGTAAAATTTTGTAAATGTCCTTTTAGATGTGATAACACAGTGTTGCTAACTATAAGGGTATTAAGGCATCATTGCTCATAACATCAAAAGAAAGGAAAATACAGAAATGTTTAAAAGTAGAACTATGGATAGTTAAGTCTATGGTATATTTGTCTAACAAAACACTAAGGATTATTTTTAAGGGGAACTGAGTTTGAACTTTATTGAGGAGATTTGGAGATTATTGAAATTTTTTGAGAAGATAGCAAAATGAGCAAATTGTACTCAATGAGAATAATCAATATGAAGGGTCAATTGAATTAGTAAGAGAATTGTGCATGAGATGACCAATTGTTCTCGGTATTTGCTCTCTCCTCCTTTTATTAGCAAGAGAAAACTAGAGTATTAGCTGATCAAATAGCAGCCTGGCTAATGTCAATATTTCCTAGTCTCCCTTGAGATAGATGTCACCAGGCAACTAAGTTCTAGCCAGGAGTTGCTGTTACAGAAGGGAAGATTGGAATGTCACATTTATCTTTCTTAAGTACCTCCCACTGGACATCTTGGTCAGATGCTGGGAGCCAACCCATTGGCAGGGTGAGCTGCCTTCCTATATAAGCCTGTTGTTTCAATGACCATCAGTTATTAAGTTGAGAGAGCAGAACGCAGAACACAGAGGCCAGTAATTGCTAGTTTTCAAGCACAAACTATGTGCTTGAGCTACAGCTAAGCTGCAAGGTCTTTTTTTATTTTATTTTTTTTTAAGATTTTATTTATTTGACAGAGAGAAACACGGCCAGAGAGGGAACACAAGCAGGGGGAGCGAGAGAGGGAGAAGCAGGCTTCCCGCCGAGCAGGGAGCCCGATGTGGGGCTCGATCCCGGGTCTCGGGGACCATGACCTGAGCCGAAGGCAGTCGCTTAACCCACTGAGCCACCCAGGCGCCCCTAAGCTGCAAGGTCTTGACACAGTAGTGCCTTTTCTCTGTCTGGATGCTCTTGATCTTCCCTGGGTCTCTTACACTGCCCTTCAGGCATTCTCTCATGGACAAGATCCCTTCTCAAATGAGCACATTACCACGTTCCACTGAGGCTTGTTAGAAATTAAGAGCCCCCGATGTTAGAAGGTTGGAATGCCTGCAAGGAAAGCCTCTCGCAAATTCTCTTTTGCTCTCTACTCTTTCAGCTTTTTTTTATGGCCTACTGTGAGTGAGGGCATTCAAAAGTTGTGTCCAAAATTTACAGACCAACTAACAATGAAATATAGTATCTATTATCTTGCCTTGGCTGAAACAGGCACGACAGATTCCATTTTAACACACAACTCCACAAATAACAGAAAGCCAGAATCTAGAGAACGTACAAGAAGAAATCAAGAGATTTCCTTAAAGAGTTATACGAGTAAAAAAGCATACTCTATGGGATTGGAACACAACCAGACTTCAGAAATCAAAAGGAACTTGGTGCTGGGAAGTCAGGAACCAGGGCTACTTGCTCCAGATTCTGAGTTACAGGTTCCTGCTTCTCTCTAAATGACTTTTATCCCTTTTTCTCAGCAGATCTTCTTTTTCTGCTAGCCATTCCACCCAGTTGAAATTGAATGCCTCAGAACACTACAGTTTTTACATATTATATGTTCAAGATCTTAATCTAGAGCGAATTCAGGTTTCTCAGTCCTAATTCTAAATTTCTAAAAGACAGAATATGACTGGCACCGCTTTGATCAGTATCTAAACAACTTTGGACATGGGGGCAGACAATGAACATAGCTTCCTGAAACCTATCCTGTGAGTGAAGAATTGAAGATCATGGTCCATTTTGACCTAGGTAGATACTCCCAAAGTACCTTCTTTACATAGTGGCAATAGATTGTGGGAATTGAAAGATATTATGGAAATAGAATCAATAGGCCTTGGAAGCCAACTGAATATAAAGGGAAAGGAGAAGGAGTCAAAGATGTTGAAGGCAGAGTCAGAATAACTCAGAGATCAGGAACCATTGATTTAAACAAGAGACAAGGGATGCCTAGGTGGTGCAATCAGTCACGTGTCTGATTCTTGATTTTGGCTCAGGCCCTGATCTCAGGGTTGTGAGATCAAGTCCCAGGTCAACTCTATACTCAACATGGAGTCTGCTTGAGAGTCTTTGCCTCTCCCTCTCCCTCTGGCCATCCTCCCCCTGTGTGCACTATTTCTCTTTCTCTTTCTCTCCAATAAATAAATAAAATCTTGAAAAAAAGGCAAAAAATAGTGGACAAAAGTGAAGGGTAATTGTTTTGTTTGGGTATATTGAATTTAAGATTCTGCTATGACATCTGAGTAGCAGTTGGTAAAATGAGCTAGAATTCAAGTGAGAGCTAAGAGCTGGATATGTTGATTTTTTCATTTACTTAATTGAAGAATTGATTCTGAGTACCTTCTTTGTGGCAGATACTCTTTTAGGCCCTGGGAATACAGCAATGAACAGAGAAGTGGTATTAACCCAGGTAATTGTATCCTCCATGGTTTTATTAAAAGGCTTAAGAAATGACAAACCTCTTCAAATAATGAAAAAATTCCTATGTGTAGTGGAATGAGTGTGTCTCCCCCCAAATTCATATGTTGAAATTCTAACCCCAATGTAATTGTAATATAATTTTATTAGGAAGTGGGATCTTTAGAAGGTGCCTGGGTCACAAGGGTGGAGCCCTCAGAAGTGGAATTGTGCCCTTATAAAAGGGAATCCAGAGAGCTCCCTTGTCCCTTCCACCAAGTGATGACTCAGTGAAAAGACAGTGGTCTATGAACCCGGAAGCAGGTCCGCATCAGACATAGAATCTGTCAACACCCTGCTCTTGAACTTGCTAGCCTCCAGAACCATGAGAAATAACTGCTTGCTGTTTAAGCTACCACCTAGTCTGTTTTTTCCATTATATTTGAATTATATTTGAGACAATATGCATAAGCTTAAGGGTATTTTTCTGGGGAAAAAAGTCCCTGGCTTTCAGCAAAGTCTCAAAAGAGTACATGATCCCAAAGAAGTGAAGAATTATAGGTACAAAACTGTATTTAGGCATTAAAAGAAAATATATGGAAAGAATAGTTCAATGTCTTGATGTTAATCAATGATGTTAATCAATGCAGACAGTATGAGACAATGCAGAAAAGCCAGAAAGAAGCAATCAAAGATGCGCTAACAGAAGAAGATTTTGAAACATTACCTAACGTATTGTATTTTTCCTTCTTGCCAATTCCTTTTATGCACAGTTGACTATAAACCCTGAGGCTAAGGTTTAATGTGTTAAGGAAACAAAGAATAGAGGAGGAGGGAGGGGAGTACCTCAGCTAAAAAGAGATTTATTCTTTTTGAGTTCTGAAAGAAGTTCTTGAAAGCCAGTGATAGGGACAGTAACTCTGAAAGAGAAAGCTTCTTTTCTTCACTCCCAACCCCAACTCCCAGCTTAGAGTCTGGTGGACTCTGAGTACTTTCTTCTCTAAACTATAGAATCTGAAAGAATTTATGATCATTGAAGAGCAGATCTGCACCGTCGAAAGAGAAGTAGGAATCCTTTCTGGGATAAAGAAAGAGAAGGCCTGGAGAGGAATAGGAAAGAAGAGCAAGGGGGTTTGGATACTAGTGTCAGCTTTCTCTTAGGATCAGAATATAGGTGAGAGATAGAAATGCCCAGATGGGTTTGGGGACTGGAAAACAGGGGGCCCTAAGCTCCTCTTTCAAACTCTGGAAGAAGATAGATTTCCCAAGTGTCTTCTGTCAATATCAAGTAGCCAGAAAAAGATGGAAATGTTTTCTGGACAAGTCTAAGCAGAGTGTGGCTTTAGATAGCCCCCCCCCAACTCTCTCCACCCAACCCCAGTTTCTTTGGATGTCTTTGAGACATAGAAGAAATCCCAGAACAGTTTTGTATGTCTCAGGAAGCATCAGAATAGCTAAGGGCTGAGACATAGACTTCCTGAAAGGGGTTACCACAAAAGATAACAGGTCAAAGGTCAGTAGAGCTGTTAGCAGAAGCTGAGGGGTGGTTAGCCAAAGTCCTGAATGAAAAGGAGATACGTGTAACTCTGAAAGGATCACAGTACCAAGTATTGTGAAGTAGGGGTGAGTCAACACCGACAGACTGAGTTTGCAGGAGCAGACACCATGCACTTGCAGAGCAAAAGAACAGGAGTGTCATCAAAGGCAAATTCCAGCAAAAAATTATCTCCCTCCAATGAGAAGCAAAGATAAGCCCCTGAGAGCTTAGATCAGTCTGGGAAAAAGGAAAAGAGAATGCAGAAAGCAGTAATCAATGAGATTTGTGCTTTCAAACAGAAAACCCTAAAACAACAGCAAAAACAAATAAACCAAAAATCCAGAAAACTCTCAATGATCCCAATTTGATAAATGTAAGTTTTTCACCATTCATGGACATGAAAGTGACTAGGCATATTTGGAATGAAATAAAATTTCAACTTTATTTAAGCTACATGGTTTATAAAATTTATACCCATGCCATAAACATTAAGTCAGGAAAGTCAGGTATCAGAGGAGCCTGGCAGAAGAGGGTTTCATGTTCAGCTCCATCAAACCCTGAGGTTGAACAAAGTTTTGTACCTTGGGGAGAACAGAAGGGAGATTGCAAGTAAGGACTGAGTGCATGGTGGACTGAGAGAGTGAGTATTTTAAGAAGGATTAGCAATTAAAGAAAGATGAACGGCAGCAAAGTTCTTACAGCCTCTGCTTTTTATCTGGAAAGTAAAGGGAAACAGTACTTAAAAATGTAGAGTTGGTATTAGAACTAATGAAAGGATGTAAGAAAACATGCTTAAAATAGTATCTGACCATAACAGACACTTTATAAATATTAGTTTTCTACCTTACATTTCAACCTTTTTTTTTTCCCTTCTGGGAAAGAAAGAAATCAGCCTGCTTACAATATTCCTACATCGGTTTGATCATTATTATTGCCACCCTCAGTCTTGCTTATATGAAGAAGTAATATATACTCACATATGATATGGTAAGGCTAAGAGGAGTCTTAGATCACATCATTAGAACTTAAGAAATTAGAGGTTTAGGGAAACAAAGTCAGGTCTCCATAATAACATGAATAAGGAGTAGACCCAGGACAAGTACAAGGGTAATTGTTTTCCAGTGCAATATTCTTCCATCTAAATAGTCATGCTTGTTGTATTAGTCCAGTCTCCAACTTTTACAAACACTGGCAATGGCCTAGATCCCATGTCTATTCCACATTGTTTAAAGTGTTGGATTTGATCAAAACTCAAAAGATGCCAAACTATGCCCCTCTATTAAGTAGTTCATCCTGCATGGCACAGCAGTCTTTGTGTCTTGGTTTGAGCAGTTCTTCATTAAACATTGATCACTACCCCGTGATCAGTTCAATCTGGCATCAGGAAATGCCTTCAAGTGCAAAAGAGGGAACACCAGAGACCATCTCTAGTGCATGGAAGATATTGGGCACCACTAAAAATTAAGGCAAACTGAGAAATAAGAAAACTGTCTTTGTCATATAGCCACGTCCATAGTCTCTCCCACTTTTTTCAAAAGAGGATTTTTGTAAGTAGAGCAACAGACGGAGTCTCCAGTTTCCACTGAGATGTCAAGTTTTCACAATTAGTCCTGGGCTTAAGTTAAATTCCAGTCATTACGGTCCTTGGGCACTGGGCTGTAGAGAAACTCAAATGCATCATCTCCTCCTGGTACAGGGAACTAGAGCGATTAAGCATGTGAGTATTTCTTAAAATAAATTAAGATAAAGAAAGATCAAACTTCATTTCTTTTTCATTCTAATGAATGTTCATGATTGCTATTATATAAGATCTTCTTAAATATTTGGAAATTCCCCCTCTTTAACTATGCTGACCTAACAGATTAAGTAGTAATAAAAACAATTGTGTCGAGCTGATGGAAGGTGTTGGCAACAGACTGGAAAGAGGAGCAAGAGATCAGGGTATTTCTTCCCCAGTCTCCTACTGTTTGGTGCTGCTGTTTGGGTGTGACTGCCATGGGTGTATTTTACTAGATATTCTTTCCTTTACATAATTTGGTATATTTTGAGTTTGGCTTATATGTCTTTGGAAATATTTCTACTCTTCTCTGGGCCCTAGAAGACTAACCTCTGTGGACGGTATCACTTGAATGTTGTTGCCTTTTGCCTGCTAGTTGAGTTCAGTTAGTAAGGGGGTATCAGGAGGAGACCAAGACAAGGGTATTTCTTCCCTTTGTTGCTATGGTTACAGCTTCCTTCCTCCACTGATTGCAGTTCCAGTCAGACAGCCCCTCTTCTATGGCTCCAGTTCTTTTAGGACTATTTCCTCTCCATTGGAATGACTTCCCGATGTTGCTTATTGAATTTCTCAGAACTATGTCTAGTCCTCTGTAAATAATCCTTTTATTAAAATACTTCAATTAAAACATCTGAGAGGAAATCTGTTTCATAGTGGGATCCTGACAGACACATCTGAGAATGGAAGACATGACCAAAAGTCAAAATACTGCACCTCAATCCACACGAGATTTGAGAGAAGAGACAATCATATGGAAGAAGGAGAAGCAGCATCTGGGAAAAGTGGAATAGTCAATCCCCAGGACAGGGAGATGTGTTTGAAAAAAGGAAGTCTTAAGCTTGAACATATAAGTCAACCAGACCAAGAAATATCTCTCAGGATATTACACTGGAAGTTCCTGACGTGCTGGTCATCTTCTATGGTTCCTAGAATCCAGAGTCATGCTGAATCCTTGGAACATGACATTTGCACATCCTAGAACCAAGGCTCACTCTCTGGTAGCCTCCCCATTGCTATCTCCTACTCAACCTCAGGCCTGGGCTTTGATTACCACCTACTAAGTACTCTCGTGTTAGGTAACCTCTCCTCATCATTCTAGATGTCAGGTCACTGCTTGTGTCCTTTATAAGGTTTATATGTAAGTTTACTTACATTTATAACACCTTATAATTATTTTATGCATTTGTTCATTTATTCTTTTTGTCTATTGTTCCCATTAGATATAAGTTTCATAAATATGGGCACTATGTCTGATTTGTTCAACATTATATCCCTATAGTCTAGAATAGAGCCTAGAAGATGAAATATAACCAGCAAGTATTCATTGAATGAATGAATGAATGGATGAATGAATGAATGAATGAGGGAGATTGATAACATGCATACCATGATTTTGCCTTTATCCCAGCTAACTATAGCAGGATATTTAAGCCATTAATTTATGAAACTATTGCTATGTTCCAAAAGACTCATTCTGCAAATACAGGGAATGGTAGCTGGAGATACCTGGGCTAAGAAGAATGTTAGAAGAATGTCTGAATGAGGTGCCTGGGTGGTTCCGTTGGTTAAGTGTCCAACTCGTAATTTTGACTCAGGTCATGATCTTATGGATCATGAGATTGAGCCCCAAGTCGAGCCCCAAGTCGAGCCCCAAATCTGGCTCCTTTCTTATCAGGAAGTCCGAAGTCTTGAAGATTCTGTCCCTCTGCTTCTCGCCCCTCCCCCACCTCTCAAAATTAATAAATAAATTTTTTTAAAAAAGAAAAAGAATGTCTGAAGAGCAGTGAAACAAACATAGACCTTGGAACCAATAGCTCTGGTGTAAATTGTAGGTCCTTCAATCAGTAACTGTTTGGCCTTGGCCAAGTCATTTATTATTTCTGAACCTCAGTATCTTCATCTGTACGCGGGAGATAGACAATTCCAACTTGTGTGATTGATAGGCAATGCACTTGGCAACAAAGTGCACTCAGTAGATGCTACTCTTAATGGCAACCCAATTACTCTTTGATAAATAAGGTTGTTTACATTTCCATTGGTTAACAATCTTGTCTGTCTTCTCACAGTTGTATTTATCTGCCTATAATAATGCCTGATGCTTTCAGATGCCTGTTAAATGCTGGATGTGTGTTTTATTTGTGCTTTAAACAGCCTAACAATAACCCACAACCCTTGGACCAACTTTATTTGTGCTTTAAGAATAATAATTAAGATGGGCAAGATTTATTCAGATATTCTGATAAGCACTTTATATATATATAATCTTACTTTACATCTGCACAAAGTACATATTATTATTTCTTCCCATTTTATAGATCAAAAAAAAAGGTGAATGTTTGAGAGAAAAAATAAGTTACTAAGTAAAAATCTAAATGCCTCCCCACCCTATCCCACCATCTCCTACCCCTTCTGAGAAAGACAGGTATCAGTAGCTTAGCCTGCCCTTTTCCGAAGGTTGCCACATCATGACTTTAATGTTTTGAAATTGGGTTTAACTTCTTCGGGGATTTTTCAGAGGTCCTAAATCTAATCTGCTTTATATTGCATTTCCAAGGCCATTTAGTGCAATTATGCACCTTCATTTCAAACCTGCATAATATGTAAGAGCTTTGAACCATAATGTAGCCACTAAAAGAATACATCTGCGAATGAATAAATTATTAACTTTACTTATAATGCATTAAAAATGTATTAAAATGAGATATCCCTGATACCTCATTTTGGTAGCTAAGCTACATCTTGATACATAACCAGCATAATTAAAGACGATGGAATGTGGAGTTAGAGAAAACTGGGTTTTGTAGCCTGACTCCTCTGCGTATTTAACAAGTGATCTTGTCCACAGCTCTTGAGCTCCCTGAGCCCCAGTTGCTGGACTGTAAAGTAGAGTTCATAATACCAATGTCACCCAGTGGCTCTAGGTATTAAGTAGATCCATGTGAAGGCAATTTGCACTTGGTCCAATGAATGGTGAAGTTTACGGAAACGTTCAGTTGTCTTCACTCTTATGATTTTTCCTGAGGTCTTAACAATGAAGTAAATATTCTGTATTTGGCATTTTTCACTGGTATTTTGATTTAGTCTTTAAGGTCAAAGTAAAGTACTTTAATGCAGCAGTTTTGGAGAAAGTTCCCCTGCCAAATTTATTGTGTCTTTTTTCTCAACAAATTACAAAACCTAGCCTTCAGATGTACACATCAGATTTTTGTGAAGAAAAGAAAGCATTTGCTAAAATATAAACATGAAATGATTAAAATCTTTGGCATTTGCTTTTCAGCATATTATGTGTAAATAAAAACTCCTCAGATCTGCCAAAATCTTTCCAGAGTTTAGAGGACTTGGGTTCGTTTTCTTTTTTATTGTAAAGCCAGAGGTGGAGGATTACATTATCTAAAACAACAGGAAGTGAATCACATCAGAGCAATCTCTGATCCCTAACGTTCAGGACCTTTTATCAGAAGGTGTTTCCTTTGTTGATTCATTTGTTCGAACATATATTAAGGATCAGCTATGTTGGTGCTCTGCACAAGGCACTGAGGTGAGCAGTTCATCTTCTCAGGGAATCTCTCATTTGGAAGGGAGAGAAAACATGTATTTAAGTAGCCACAATGCAAGGTTAACTTTGGTTAGCACCACAGGGATGGTGAGGTAGAGTATTGCGGGATATAAAGGAAGGAGAAATTGTTTTTTATTGAGGAGAGATGGAGGAGTTTTCTTTTTAAATTTATTTTATTTTATTTTTTCCATGTTCTAAGATCCATTGTTTATGCCCCACACCCAGTGCTCCATGCAATACGTGCCCTCAATCACCACCAGCCTCACCCATCCCCATACCTCCTCCCCTCCGAGAACCTCAGTTTGTTTCTGAGTCCAAAGTCTCTCATGTTTTATCTCCCTCCCCAATTTACTCTGCTTCCCATTTCCTTTCCTTCTCCTACTGTGGAGGAGCCTTTTAATGTTTGGTAAATTACAAAGGAACTGCCAGGAGATGATGTTATTAGGTCAGACTCTGGACATGAATGAGTGATCTAGAATCTCAGTCACGAAGACAGAGAACGTAAAGAAAGTCTCAAAGGCTCTAAGGATGCTGTCAATCACCCTTGGTGTGGGAGAGTGCTTCTGTCCACTTGGGTCCCTCATCAGCTACAGCGCAAGTAAGTCATGCTGCATTCTAGTCATTGACTTTTCTGACTTCCTGGCTAGCTGATGGACTGAGAGCAGAGACCCTATCTTCCCCTTCCAAAGAAGCCAGGAAGGGAGAATGGATTTCAGGGTAGCCTGTGCTGTTTAAATTTGTCACAGTCAGGTGTTCTAGGATTTGTCAGGGATTATGCACTCAGGTAGGAGCCTGGGGCTGGCCTGCTTCCAGAATAGGCCAAGGTTGGCTGAGGATCAGTGGCACACAGCCCCGGGGAAGATGGCACTGGGGCAACAGTCAGCCTTGCTTAGTTAAGAAAGAAAACTCCATTCTTCTCTCTTGCACATCCTAGAACCAAGTTTCTAGGTTAGTGGTAGTGACATGGCACTTGAATTCAGGCATGTGGGTGTGACAATGCCTGAATGGGTTATAGGTTAAGGAGGGCACATATGTTATATACACCCAGTGTATATAACATATGCTATATAAGCACTGGGTGTTATATACAATTAACGAATCAAGGAACCCTACATCAAAAACTGATGATATATTACTATATATGTTGGCTAACTGAACATGATAATAAAAACTTTTTTAAACAAAAAAAAAAAACCCAAAAAAACAAAAAATGAAAAACAGTGGAATAAAGAACACACCCAAGAGTAATCTCTTAGAGAATAGTTTCATTTTTCTCCCAAACCTTCTGATGACATAGTCTTCTAAAAGGGTAAGTGCTAATTCTGAAACTATCTGAAATTCTAGACAGGTAATATTACAGAAGAGTAATTTGGGGAAAGTCCGGGCTCATCCCTGTCTTCTGGCAGGTAAGATATTGACAAAAACACCATTGACGACCTAACAGGCTATGGTAAGAATTCAGCCCTGAGAAGTTTCTAACCCTAGGGGAAATGTTATCTCTAAACGCTCCTCCTTTTCACTGTAAATTTATTTTAAGCACAGTAAGTTGACCCAATGCTTTCCAGAGTACAAGAAAGTCATACACAGAAGAGGTCAATACAGCATGCTATATATTCAATGGCAGAGATTTAGTCAAGTTAAGTGTCTCTGGAATGAAGGTTCTTGGACTGCCTGCATCAGAATCACTTAGCAAGGGGGTTAAAATGCAGACTCATCACGCCCATCTCAGACTTAGTTCATCAGAATCTTTGGGAAGAACGGTTTGGGAATCTGCATTTTAAACATACCCACATTTGACTCTGGTGCCCACTAAAATGTATGAATCACTGCTATATTCTCTGCCTTCATGAACCAAGGAGGGCCTCTCTTTGTGTTTGAAGATAAAACTACTAAACTAATGTTTTCGAAGGCCTCCTTCTGCTCTCAACTTGGAGCATGGCACTTAAGGAAGTGGGTGAGAGGCTGAAAGAGACAAATAGGCTTCGAAGTTCGTGCACACAGAGGTATTGGTGTCATCTAAGGGGCTAACTACAGGGGTCAGGACAAGCTGGAAATCACAATTTTGGCAAATAGTCAAAAACAGGAGGATGCGGTTGCCAAATGGATAATCAATGTATGTGGTTGAAAATCTAAGTTAAAAATGAGGCATCAGGGGCACCTGGGTGGCTCGGTTGTTGGGCATCTACCTTCAGTGTAGGTCATGATCCAGGGGTCCTGGGATCAAGCCCCGCATCCGTCTCCCTGTTTAGCAGGAAGCCTGCAGCTTCCTCTTCCGCTCCCCTTGCTTGTATTCCCTCTCTCGCTATCTCTCTCTGTCAAATAAATAAATAAAAGATTTTTTTTTTTTAAATCAGGCATCAGGCTGCGAAAATTAAAGAGGACCAGGCAAATCAGGGAAGCTGAAGACCAGATCTGAGACAGGAACAATATACAGGATCCAACCACACAAGGCTAACATTTGCCTCAGCCAATAGTATTTAAATGCTTTCTGCAAAAATAGAAACCATGACCCAAATTGGGCAAGCTTGAGACTCATAAAAAATGCATACAGAGGTGAAGTAGAGTATTAGAATGTATGATGATATGCAGACATTATTTCCCTGGCAAGAAACAACATCTACGTGTGTCAACTATAGTCAGAAAAAAAGTTGTTAAAAAAAAAAGAAGAAACAGCATCCAGTTTAAGTTCCCAAATGCTGCAGAATTGCTTGACCAATAATGATAGCTAAGTTTTATTGGGTATGTCCATGTACCAGGCATACTTTGAAACATCTTGCAAGTATTATCTTATTTAAACCTCACACTCTGAAATTGTTACCATTGACAATGGCTGTTCTACAGACCAGAGAACTGAGGTAAAGAGAAGTAAGCCACTTGCTCAATGCCATTTGGCTTCTAAGGGCAAAGTAGGATTTAAACCTAAGCAGTGTAGATCTAGCATCTGAATTCTTAACCACTATTCCATGTTATCAGCTGGTGAGTAGATACGTGTATGGATTTTACACAAAACCAAACTCTCAGTTGCAATGAACTTTTGACCGTTACAAAATGTCTGTAATGTTACAATGTCTGTAAAATCAGAAAGGATATTTAGAAGTTCTCTGTACAGCATGACATACCGTTAATGCTTAAAATGCATACACTGTCCTATGTACGAATGCTCACATTTGACATCCCAGGTAGCAGATTTGTGGTATGACGTGGTTTTCACAAAAAGCAACGCCAACAGAATTTTCAAGATAAATAGGTAACCAAAGAACCTCCGGAGACCCAACTCCGTGTGCGTGTGTGTGTGTGTGTGTGTGTGTGTGTGTGTGATGGACCTCTAACTCTTTTGTTCTGCATGCATTTTTCTTCATTCATTTTTGGCTCAGGTTATGTAGACTTGTTCAAACATTTTTTTTTTCAAATGTGCTTTGTGCACGTACACAGAAGCAGCTAATTCTTTTATCTCACATCTCTGGAGTTTGTCTTCCTGCTTGAGACTCCGAGGCGCGCCATGGCCACAGGGAAAAGGGGAAACAAAGAAAGCAAGCCCAGGTTGATTAAGAAAGTCTCGTGATTACAAAACAAAATGGAGCTACCTTCCAACTGAATGAAAAAGAAATGAAATGAAAGAACGTTTCCTAAAGGTTTTATCATGCTTCCATGACATCCATTTACCCATGTAAAGTCTTCTTTACATTCATAGATCACTTTTTCTTCTTATTCTCCAGCATTCAGGGATGTCCCTGGGAAAGTCTAATCTTTCAAAATGCACTGACGGTTGCTAACTACTGGTCTATAGTTACCTGTAACTAAAAGCTAGTCTCTTATCCCCTATGCAGAGTGGAAGCCCCTTTTAAAATAGCAGCAACTGAAACCACACATACACACTCCAAATACATTAATAAAATATACATCTGGCTTATTTGGTAAATTATAGGAAGTATAATAATTTGGTAAGAAGGAACCAAGATGTAATTCATCAGACCAAAGATATTCTTAGATCTCTCTTCCTATAACCTACAAAACAAAAGAAAAAAAAAACAGTGCTCTGAACACTAAGGGAAGTGTTCTCATAAAGATATCAGATAAATAACGTGGACTGGCTTAGCTTTTTTTAAAACTTAGTTTCTTCAACGTTTTTCAACCTTTCCTGGCCTTTATTTTTACTCTTTACTGTTAAAAACACCTGTCAAAAAAAAAACCCAACCAACCAACCAACCAAACAAACAAAACACCTGTCAATATTATGAATTACAAGTTATGAGGGAAATATGTGAATTAAAGGAATAGTTAGCTCTACTTTTTATATTCAAAATAAGCTGAAACTAAGAGAACAAAATGAGAAAGATCAAAATAAATATTTAATAGACTAAAGAAAGCAAAAATGTTTATGTGAATCACATTATGGCTACTCTTTTTAGAGTATGCTAGAATCAGTTTGAAGTTACCTAGCACTCTTCGTAGATCGTTTGGAATCATCTTTCCCTGAGACATAGCCACTGTGCTGAATTCCGACTGCAGCATGCCACTCGGCTTGCACATATATGACACACTTACATTGCAAGCTGTGTGAAGGTACAAAACGGGGCGGGTAGGAAATGATAGTGGTTCCTGCTTTGGTGCACAAAGAGGTTATCACCTTGAAGATGTGACCAGTGCTGTTGGTGATATTATTTGTGCAAGTGTTTACTTTGGATGTTATTTATACAAGGACAAAGATCCGGCAAATGCCTCGCAAAGAGCATGAATGGCCGATACTCAGAAAGTGCCAGGGCAAAAGATTTCTGTCACTTCATGGGCTTCTCTTTCAGACATCCTACAACCTGGCTTTGAGAGAAAACGCATTTGCTGGGGGCAGTGATGGAGTACTTTGTGGAAGGTTTGGAGATACGCTAATTAATCAAAACACATCTCTATCATCCTGAGATTTCTTTCCTTTTGTCTTTTCTTTGTTTTTTCTTTTCATCTCCTCCTTTCTTTTCCCTTTTCTTTTCCTTTCCTTACTTTTTCTTTTCTTTTTAATTTTCCTATTCTGCCTGACCACTTAAATATCCAAGACTTGTAAACCAGACTTTTAATAACGATGTGTGTACCCATCGGCTGCACAAACAGCTCCCAGATGGTCGTGTACACAGCTGAGTGAGGACAACCAGAAGGTTTAAAGCGGAATGGTAACAACAGTACATTCTACAGTTCGCTTAAGCTGTAGCTTTTAATTAAATATTCAGAGTATCTTTTGGAAGCATAAACCTTCACCTGATGTTTAAGTGGTTAGTTTTTTCAGGAAGAGAGATCCTCAGTTGAAATTATTTAATGTGTCTGAGTTATTATTTTTGGAAATAATGAACAAAAATGTTCTGAAATCTAATTGATCTGATTTTCTGAAAAAAAAATTAAGAATGCACATATTAAGGTACACGAAAGCAGATCTCTATGTCTCTTGTAAGTATCCTTCAAATTAAACTTATTCTAATTTAAGAAAATGGCTCCCTCTCCCCCTTTTATATTTTTTAAAGATTTTATTTATTTATTTGACAGAGAGAGAGAGAGCACAAGAAGGGGGAGTGGAGGAGGGAGAAGCAGGCTCTTGCTGAGCAGGGAGCCCAACTTGGGACTCGATTCCAGGACTCTGGGATCATGACTTGAGCTGAAGGCAGATGCTTAACGGACTGAACCACCCAGGCACTCCCCTCTCCCCATTTTAAAAAAAGTCAGTGACTTCTATGATGGCAGTTAGCATTTTGTAGGTCATATGACATAGGCTCCTATTCTATTAAGTAAAACAAATCTGGTAGGTGAGAGATAATCTCCTTTCCTGCTATTCTTTGTAAAACTTACTTTCTCAGTTTTGTGATGTCTTAAGACTACACAACTTGAAAAGAAAAAGTAATTATGCAAGAAGAATGTGAATTATAAGATCACCAAAACAAATTCATAAAAGTTTATTTTACTTTCTATTAAAAGTGGTGCCATTCCAAGAAACTTGAATTTATGAATCTTCCACAGAGAGTTATGTGGTCGGTTATGTGCCCAGTGCATGAAAGGTGAATCAGCAGTTCTTCTAGAACCAAATAGTTTACTCTTGTTATTTGTATTTTCTCTTTTGAAATACTTTGTCAGCATCACACGCACATAAAACATTTCTTCTGGCAATAAAGGATACCACAGTGTGCTATGAGAACCCGTCTGTATTCTCCGCTGACTTAACTTAATATTTCCTCGATTCTTCTAGATGATCACATGGCACATTTGCAGAGTTGATCTCACCCATTCCACAGTACCGAGTGGTCACTGTGATTAGTTCCTGTTTCCAGGGAAATCCAGGGTTAGCGCAGCAAAATAGCTATAAACCTAGTGGTAAAATGAAGTTGATGAGTATTTCTCCGTGTGTCCTCATCATGTTCCAGTACTGCCTTATCAATGCAGCAAGAGAGTTTTATTATTCTCTGTGAGACCACTACTTTATACAAGACTAGGCACACATTTGATTCTTGAGGATGTTTGGGGTGCCTGGATAGCTCAGTTGGTTAAGTGTCTGCCTCTGGCTCAAGTCGGCTCAGGTCATGATTTTAAGGTCGTAGGATCGAGCCCTGCATCGAGTTCATGGTCTTTCTCAAATAAATAAATAAAATCTTTTTTAAAAAAGGGAAAAAGAGAATGTTTGTTGAATAAATGAATAATATGCAAAATTTAACCACCATTTACTTTTCCGCTCAGGTATCAGCTTGGCACACTATTGGGGTTAATGCCAATGTGGGGTGCCTGCACTAAGAGGCACCCAGGTCTTTTCTCAGGACCTACAGAGTCTTTCCTAGCTTGAGACAGGAGTGAGAGGCAGAGTCGAGAAGAGCAGCATTAACCCAGCACCTCCCAGGTGCTGGCTCTGGGCTCGGTACTTTACATACACTACAGTATGTAGTCCAACAGAAGCACTGAGAAAAGGGCGTTAGTATCCCCATTTTACAGATGAGAAAATAGGGTTAAAATGATGTGATTCTAAAATCCTTCCAAAAGAAAACTGGGTTAAGATTAGAATTTAAGTAAAAGTTATAAGTTACAACATCTGATGGTGGCTGAGAGCTTACCATGTAACAGAAGAAAGAATTATATGAATCGTATTAATTCATTCTGTTTGGTGAAACACGCGCACATGTGTACACACACACACACACACACACACACACACACACAAATAGGAAGGCAAGTCTTGAAATTCGGTCTTTGCAGGTCCCAACTCATACCCTCAATTACATTTTTAAGTCCTTCATTTATTTATTTATTTATTTGTTTTTTGTTTGTTTGTTATTTTTAAGATTTTTATTTATTTATTTATTTATTTGACAGAGAGAGACACAGTGAGAGAGAGGACACAAGCAGGGTGTTTGGGAGAGGGAGAAGCAGGCTCCCCGCTGAGCGGAGCCAGATGCGGGGCTCCATCCCAGGACCCTGGGATCATGATCTGAGTGGAAGGTAGATGCTTAATGACTGAGCCATCCAGGCGCCCCTACGTCCTATTTTATTAGCAAAATAAGACTCTTCCTGACTTACTTCTGACTGTATTTGAAAGGATTTATATACGATTTATTTAGAGTAAAGCCCATGAAAACTTTTTTCCCTTGACTTTTTAAAGTCATGTCAAACTGCAAGAGAAAGTAAGTCAGGTAAGAAAACTTTTGTATTTTTTACTCTAGTAGCACTTAAATGGTATGTGTACAGAAAGGGCTGTATTTTAAAAAAATTTTTTTAATCTATTATTTGACAGAGAGAAACACAGAGAGGGAACACAAGCAGGGGGAGTGAGAGAGGAAGAAACAGGCCTACCACCGAGTGGGGAGCCCCATGTGGGGCTCAAACCCGGGACTCCGGGATCATGACCTGAGCCGAAGGTAGATGCTTAACCAACTTAACCACACAGACATCCCAGGGCTGTATTTTTAAATCTGTATTTGTTTAATCACAAAAATAATTTAAAGTTCCAAGTGGATTGGGATGAATACTTATAAAAACTATGACAAATTGAGGGTTTAAATTCTTATATAGAAAAGGATTACACAAATTTATAAGAAAATCTGTAAGATCACCATGCAAATACAGGAAAAGAATAACTACATTTTATACAAAAGGAAATATAAGTGGTTCAAACATTTTTAAATCTTTAACACTGCTGGTATTTAAAAATGAAAATTAAGAGAATAGCTTAATTCTATTTTCTCCTATCAGCATGGTTTGTTTCTTTAGAATTCACAATGCAAGTAGAGACATAAATTTTAATAAGCCAAAAATTTTGTGAAACAATTCGTGAATATGTATCAAAAAAGCTTTGATATGCTTCTACTCTGAGAAAATATTCTGAAATGCATACAAATATTTAAATATAAAGATATTCTTTATTAAGGAAGAAAAGCAGAAGCCTTAAATGTCCTCGCACAAGAAGCACATATGAAGACCATTTAGTGACACTGGAAATTAAATGACCTATTATGACCTATTAATAATGAGGAAAAAACCAGGTTATATATCACATGACAGTTAAGCCCAAACATTGAGAGTATAGAAAATTATATTTAGATATATAAATATCAGTGATAACAGTTGTCTGTTTGAATTATTATTTCTATTGGTTTTGCTATAATTTTCTGTATTTACAAGTTTATATTTTTTAAAGCTTTTATTTATTTATTTGACAGAGAGATAGAGAAAGAGCACAAGTAAGCAGAAGGGCAGGCAGAGGGAGAGGGAGAAGCAGGCTCCCTGTTGAGCAGGGAGCCCGATGTGGGGCTTGATCCCAGGACCCTGGAATCATGACACGAACCAAAGGCAGACACTTAACTGACTGAACCCACAGGCGCCCCTCCAAGTTTATTTTCATAATCCAAAAAAAAAAAAAAAAAGAGGAAGAAGAAAGAAAAAAACAGAATGAAAACAAAACCCTTTAAACATATAGGTTGGGGGCAACTGCTTGGCTCAGTCGGTTAAGCATTTGCCTTCAGCTCATCATGATCTCAGGGTCTTGGGATTGAGACCAACATCAGGCTCCTTGCTCAGCTGGGATCCCGCTTCTCCCTCATCCTCTGCTGCTCCCCTTGCTTGTGTTCTTTCTGTCAGAGAAATAAATAAAATCTTAAATTAAAAAAATATATAGGCTGAATACGATGTAGAAAGAGCAGAGGAATGTAATTCTGGACCTCTTGGACCTGAGGTTCCTTTGCAGGCCATCTAGGGTCAAAAATCCAATCCAAACCAGGTTTTAGTTTAGCTGACCACAGGGTCTACATAATACGACACCACGACATAGTGCCGAGTCAAAGAAATGCACTGGTAGAATGCATTAGTCCAACGTTCAGAACAAAGGAGGCGGTTGGCTCCGTCCACTCTGAACTCAGCAGGCCCTGTCTGGAGCGTGTGTGGTTAGTGCTCTGCACCCCATCTGAAGGTAAATGCCTGGAGTCTGTCCAGAAGAGGGGGCCATCCTATGACTTCTCAGCTTCAAATCATCCCCAGGTTTCTTAGACTCTCAGAATAAAGTCCTAAACCCTGTAAGACCTTGCCTCATCTTGTAAGATTTCCCCCTTTGCTCACAAAGTTCTAGTCACACATGTTTCCACCCCTTGGCTCCATCAAGCTCCTCTGCACTTCAGACTGATGACAGGGACTACCTTCCCAGGCTAGACCTTCATTCCCCTCTGCCCCGCCCTGTCTCCTCCGCAAAAACACTTTCTTGCATGGCCAATTCTTGCCTTTTTTAAAGTCTCACATCAGCTATTTCTTTCCTTGGGAATACTTTCTGACCACCCACCTAGGCAAAATGCCTGTTACACACTCTCATTTTACCCTGCAGTTGCCTTTGGTTAATTATCTTTCTTATGTTTGTATTTCTCGCAAGGTAGCAAACTCTGTGAGGACAGTATTGGGTGTCTTATCATGTGTCTTAGTCCATCTGGACTGCTATAACCATATACCATAGACTGGGTGGCTTATTAACAACAGAAATTTATTTCTTACAACTGTCGAGGTTGGGAAGTCCAAGGTCAAGTTGCTTGTAGTTTTGGAATCTGGTGAGGACTCTCTTACTGGTTAGTAGATGGCCAGTCTCCTTGCTGTGTCTTCATATGGTTAAAGGGCTGAGGGAGCTCTCTGGGCTCTCTTTTGTATGGGTACTAATCCCATTCATGAGGGCTTCACCAATAACCTCTCCAAAGCCCCATCTCCTAATACTACCACACTGGGGATTAGGATTTCAACATAGAGATTTTGAAGGAACACAAACATTCAGTAAATAGCATAATAAATATCCAGAATTTAATGCAGTGCCTGGCCCATACTGTGGGCTATTTTTGGAATGAATGAATGAATTTTGTGAAGTCCATCTGTCTGCATGTTTTTATGACTACCCTCTATTTTTACACCTTAGTGCCTCCTTCATGCTTAGAAAATGGGATTCTTTTTTTGAGAGAGAGAGAGAGAGAAAGAGAGAGAGAGCACACGTGAGGCAAGGGGGTAGAGCCCAGAGGGAGAGAGATAATCCTAAGCAGGGTCCATACGTAGCATGGAACCTAATGTGGGGCTCGATCTCATGACCCTAAGATCATGACCTGAGCTGAAATCAGATCTAGATGCTTAACCAACTGAGTCATCCAGGTGCCCCTAGAAAAAGGGATTCTTAATCTGAAAAAGGAGAAGTAAAGTAGGAGAAGAGGCAATATGATAGCTTTCTATCTTGCAGACATTCAGTGCAACACCATAGTGAGAACTAAGCTAGTTATAGTTCCAAAGGAAGAACTTCTCAAAAATTAAATTAGCACCCTGTGTGGTAATGAATGCTCTTTTATAAAGTGTATACAAGTCACATTTTAATATAAGCATGGGTTGGAGTTGTTGTAAAAGAGATTCCTACAGGTAGTCAGATCTGATGGCTTTTAGGGTCGCTTTAAAGCATATGATTCTGTGACCTAGCAATCTCTTTGGCTACAGAGGCACTGCATAAGGAAGAGAAGACTGAAGACAAAACGGGGCATGGAGCTAAACAAAGAAAAGCTTGGGGAAGAAAAGGAAACATAACACTGTCTCAAAACATTTGATCTCAATCATTTTGAACCTTCTCTGAGGATGGGATTGGCAGGTCTCCCAGAGAAACCAAAACAAAGCAACCTAACAGGGCATCACAAACGTAAGGGGACCTAAGCTGGGAGATGAGAAGATGAAAGCCCTGCCTTTAGAGTCACCGAGGAGGGAGAGAGCGAGGAGGGAGAGAGCGGGCATGAACGGCAGGCTTTCTCTTTGGGGTCCTTTTCAAAGCCCTTAAAGGCACACCTCTGAAAGGAGCATTCTCCGCAGATAGAGAGAGAGAGAACAGTTCCCTGAATCCAGAAGTCTGGGCATTAATGACCAGGGCTGAAGGAATGGGATGAAATGTCAGGACAACTGCTTTCGTGTCTTCATTCTCCTTACCCCAACGTGTGTCATCATTCTGGAATGAGCAAGGCCTGTTCAACAAACCCAGCTTTCATCATCTCCTTTGTGTTTGCTTATTCACAGCTCAGAAATTGTCCAATGGCCTTCTTACGCTCAAATCAAAAGGACGAACATTGTTGTGGAAAGAAAACCCAGCTTCCATTTGGTTTGAGAGAAAGACCCACAAGATGTCTCTGCTTGAAGGATGAGAGAGGATAATGAAGCTATACTGTACAGCTTTGCCTTAAGGTGGTGACTTCTTCCACCTGCAGTGTAGAGACTCCTCTTGAAATTGAGCACAATTTTTTTTATTTTGACTGCTGCTAAAAATATTGAATACTTATCATGTGCTATGTTTCAGGCAACGTGCAGAGTGATTTGTACACATTATCTCCTGAGTCTTAAAAAAGTTTGGAAGTATGGCACCCCTGGGTGGCTCAGTTGGTTAAGGGTCTGCCATGGGCTCAGGTCATAATCTCAGGGTCCTGGGATCAAGCCCTGCATCGGGCTCCCTGCTCCGCAGCAAGCTTCTCCCTCTGCCCTTTCCCTCAGTTCATGCTCTCTTTCTCATATAGATAAATAAATAAATAAAATCTTTTTTAAAAAACCTGTTTGGAAGTAGATACAATTATAGTCCCTATATCTGGAAACTGTGCTATTACTATAAGAATTGAAAAATGTGATAGTACCGAATCATGAAACATAGTATTACATTTATTTTAACTTTATTTTTAAAAATTTTAACATACTACAAAGAAGAGAGTATATTAAAGTTCTACTTATCAGTCACCTCATATTTTACCATATTTCCTTCATCTATTTTCTCTTTGCCTCAGACACCAAGACTTTTAGCCTCTAAATGTTTCAGTATGCATCTCTAAAAATTAAATATATTTTCTTACATACTATTATCACTCTTAAAATGATGAACCATTGCTTATCATCTCATACCTAGTCTATATTAAGATTTCCCATATTGTCCCCAAGTTTACTATTAGTTTTTCATAATTATTAAATTAAGTTCCTCACAATCATGATGAGGAGTTGTAAGAAAAGTTGTTTCTACAAACAAAGCAAATGTGAGAGGGATTTGGAAGCGGAGTGAAGTGGGATAGACACCTACCTGCCCTGGGTTTACTCCTGGCATTCTGGGAACTCACCCTAAGTCACTGCACTACTCTCAGACCCCACCTGGATCTGAGCTCAAGTGAAAGTTGTGGCAAAAGGGTTAAGAGCATGGACTCTGGAACCAGAGTCCAAATTCGTTTCTAGTAGGTGGGCAACCTTGGACAAGCTCACCTCTTTGTGCCTTAGTTTCATTACGTGTAAAAGAGGAATATGAATAATATCTTCCTTAGAGAGTTATTAGAAGATATAAATGAAATAACATGAAAATTAAATGACCCTGAAGAGTGTCAGATAGTTAAGTGCTCAATAATGTCATTGTCATTGTCATTGTCATCATCATCACCATCGTCGTCGTCACGATAGGCACTGGTTTTAGGCTAAAAGCTGATCTTACAGTTCTTCAGGACAGAGGAATGATAGAAATTGAGAGTGAGGATAATGGCTGGATTTCAATAACTTGGCAAAATTTTTTTCCAAATTCCGTTTTTACATTGTCACTTGATCCTTTCCACAAGAAGTTATTTTAAATCCCCCTGCTGAGAGCTGGTAAAAGCAATGACACCCAAGCAACCTACTGTCTTGAGCTAGTGTCCAGCCCCTTTGTGTGGTCCCCTCCAACCCAGCACCCACATCCACACTCTGCAGAGGAGGAAACTTTTGGTCTTTTCTAAGCTAAGGACCTTATGCACCTCATAACTCCCAGTTTGTTCCAATAGCTCTCCTCACTTATCTACACCACCGACTTCAAGTCTCACTTCTTTTTGCTCTCTAGCCTTGTCTTTTTACCCATCTATCAGTTCAGGTTCTCTTATTTAAACTTGGACCACCCTCTTTTTACTGTCTTTTTCCTTTCTGTGTTTCAGCAAAGGCAAGTCATTCAATAAGCCATAGAGAACAACCTACTTTATGGTAGGCACTATGGCTAGCACTGAGAATACAGACATGAATAATACAGCATCTCTACTCTAAGGAGTTTAGGATCTAAGGATCTCACAGAAGCCTTCCATGATCTGCCAGCTTCCTATGTATTGCTAATAAGCTTATGGCTGGAGAGCTACTTGTCTAGCCTGTTCTTGCTTTACCTGTGACTATAGGAGTGTCACAGGTAAAGAGAAATAACAGTACATATCAATCACCACCAGATGAGCTACATTATACTGATTTATATATTTGGGCAGCTATTTAAAATTTTTTTCCATTTTGTCTACTAGTATTTATGATTGTCAAAAATAATGTTTGACAGTGTTGTAGACTATTAAGCAGAACTGGAAGAGTAACAAAGAATTTTAAATTAGAACTCTTCCAGACCTACCAGTCACAAAGTAAAGGAAGATTTCCAATTACATATAGACTCCAATTTTGCAGAATTCCTATAAAAATCAATTATTTCTCTTTCCTCCCAACACCCATTTCTGAGCCCTTATTGGTTGGGCTGTTGTAAAAGTACTTAGTGAAATTGCATGACTGTCCACGTTTTCAGCAAATGGAAAATTGAAGGCAATTCAAGATGAAGCTCCATAAAGAGGATGGAGAACTAAATCTCTGAGTGAGCCTCAGAGAAGATTTCCAGGAAATAAATGGCCAGTTCTTCACATGTAACTGGTCTCCTCCATCCCCAGGTGCCATTCACGGCCCAAGTCCTCCTTCTTCCAGCTTAGGAGGATGGTTCCATGTACTTCTACTCTGCACTTTGTAGAAAAATATTTGAGAGTAAAACATGAAGCACTTTGATTGAGATTGTACCTAAGAAGCTTTGGTTAATTCCAGATATTTTGAGGCACAAGCCTCAAAATTAGAAAGGATGATTCAGAGTCCTTAAGTGGGGGTCCAGCAGAAGGACTAGGAACGAAGAGAGAACCCAAGTGCAGAGCCTGGAGAGTTCTATCATGGGGCAGGCAGAAGGTGCAGGGAACAGGAGGCTGGCCGAGACCCCCCAAATTCTGACTTATAAAGCCCACCTTGTGACAGACACAGGGGTAGGCTTTAAGTGGATATTACATCTCATAGTTCTCAAATGAGTCCAGTATAGGCCAGGGAAGTATAACTCTGAACTGTGCTCTATTGTTAACCTACTAGAAAGGCAGCATAGAGTAATGGTTAGAGGACGCTCCAAAGACCAAGAAACTGGACTAAACTCTGAACAACTTTGAGCTGCACACTTAACCTCTAGGGTACTTCATTTCCTCATCTGTAAAGAGGAGATGTTAATAGGCCCAACTTCATAGCATAATGTGAGCATTTAATGACCATTCCATGTAAAGCACTCAACACATACTGAGAACTCTGTAAATATTAGCCATTTTTATCACAGAGGCCTTTCCTAATACCCTTTATGAAATTTTCTGTCATGAAATTCTCTAACCCCTGAAGCAGCTTTATTTTTCCTTTTAGATCCATCCCACTAAACATCATAAATGTTTATCTGTTTCTGGTTATTCTCCCTTAAACAGAATGCAAGCTTTTGTTTGCTACTTATCCCCAGTATGTAAAAAAAAAAAAAAAAAAAAAAAGTAGCTGAGATGTATAGTAAGTTTTCAGTAGTCATCTGACAAGTGAATAGATGAACTTGTCAAGGTCCTACAGCTAATGGGAGCTGAGCTGAACAGGATTCCAGCTCAGGGCTGTTTGGCTCCAAGTTAAGCAGTTTCTACCATAACAGAAACTGAAAGTCCCAAATCTGTAGATTATTACTCTGTGTAAAGTGTATCATTTTAAGTACGAAAATACTGCAACTAGAAACAGTACACTGTACACCGAGCCTGGAGACTTGAGGTCTTATCAGTTTTCAGTTATGTGACCATGAGTAACTCAATGCATCTCATTGGTCTTTATTTCCTTATTTGTAAAATGAGAAAATTAAATAAAATTATTTCTCTGATTTTCTCAGTTCAATTTTTCTCTGATTCTATTCCAAAGAATTAAGTAAACCAAAGTCAGTAACAAATAGTTTTATACCATAGTATATTTTTTTATTCAAAGCATCTCTCTCTGTCTTTTATCCTTCTACAGTGAATAAAGAGGAAACTTAGAAAAGAAATAACAAAGATAATTTTATAGCAGCTAGCAATCTAATTGTACTGTAACTTACATTGATTTTTTCCCTTGAAATCACACTTTAAAATCTCAGCTATTCCAGAGAAATCACTCTTTGCATATTTGGCTGCAATGACGAGGGCCCAAATAGCAAATAAGTATTATCACTGGTGACAGAGAGAAGTGTCTGGGAGCAAAGCCAAGTCGAAATCTAACCTGCTCCCAAAGGGCCAGCAGTGTTCTTTGATTGCTCACTTCACTAAACTCCTCTGATTCTTAAGATCTTTAACATAAAAGAAAACTGTCAACCATTGTTTACCTAGGTTAAGTGTGTCCACCAGCTAGAAATGAAGTTCCTAGGGGTCCTAGCTTGTATTTCTGTATTTTTTTTAATTTTATTTATTTGACAGGGAGAAACACAGCCAGACAGGGAACACAAGCAGGGGGAGTGAGAGAGGGAGGAGCAGGGAGCCCTATGTGGGGCTCGATCCCAGGTCTCCAGGATCATGACCTGAGCACAAGGCAGTCGCTTAACCAACTGAGCCACCCAGGTGCCCCTTATTTCTGTGTTCTTAACTAGTGCTTAGTACTGGCAGCCATGTCAGATGCCCAGTGATTAATCAATTACTCACGGATTGTTCTCACCTGCGGGATTCTGTTTGGTCTACCAGCTGAGCACCCACTCTACTTCCGTCTGACCTTTGGTTCTGTTTTCTTCTCCTTTGCCTTTTACCTTAGGTATGGTATTTACCTCTTGTCCTGACTACCCCCTTTTATGTTCTTCAGCAATAACCCACCTCTGTGGAAGGCAGTGCCGTGCTAGTTCCTGACTTTCTAATTCTGATTTTCTGAAGGAAAAAATGTTATGTCCAGATTTTGGGAGGAGAGGTGGCTTGAATGTTGTTGGTAGTAAAGATATAGATGCTGAACAGCATAATTGAGAAACACAAACCTATTTGAGCAGATTTGCTTTTAAGTCCCATTTCCCTGGGTGCTCCATGGGCTTTCTTCCCTTCTTTTACTTTGTCATTGAGAAGCTAGGCACTCTTTTCATCCTCTTTTCTCATCCCCTCCTCTCATAGCTCAAAACAACAGCAGGAGAAAAAAGGACACATGCTATACAAATATGAAGTGATATCTTGACTATCTATGATAAAAGTTATACCTGAACAGCAGAAAAGAAAGTGGGAAAACATCCCAATTATGAGAGCTGTTAGAATCTTCAATAATTCCTAAAAGTTTTCAATACATGAACAAATAGAGACAAATGACATTCTCTATAGAGCATTCCCATTTTGGTAAGGGTTTTGGTGCTTGGATAGGCTGCTTGAGCCCTTTCCATCTCTAATTCTCCATAATTAGAGGATCTGAGCTCTTTAACATTGAATTTCTACTGTAAATGTATCTTTAAAGATTTTATTTAAAATAAGCTGATGAGGCAAATTATGAGAAAAACAGATTTCTGAAGAGGCACTTAGCTTAGCAAACCAGCAGTCATATGCCAGTCCAGGAAAAGAATGATGTCATATCTCAGCAAGCTGTACTTTCCTAAATGTCAAAGATAGCAATATCTTAACAAATAAGGAATGTATTGAGTTGGTTAATATTGTCAGTGATTTGCTGTAACTTGAGGAAAACTTTGACTTACTAATTCCAAGATTCTGAGGGAAATGTACCCAAAAAATCACTAAATTCATTATGTATCCATAATTACCTTTCATTTTTTATTGCTCAGAGGCACTTAAATAAAATGAGAAAATTAGAACTAATTTGGTTAGGAAGACTTGATTTTAGAAACTCACTTACTTTTTCTTCACATCTTTAACTATGGACTAGGGCAAAAAACTTGTTCTATAAAAAATATATATAACTTCATCAATATAAGCAGCTCTCTCCTTAATTCTTTTGGAAGCATGATGAGTATTCATACATAATTGCATTAATATATATCAATTTTGAGAGCTTAAATATGGGGAAATAAGAAATGCTATAGGGAGCTAGTTACTTTCAGGCTCTTTGCTTCACCTCCCTTGGCGGTATCCTATTGTTATTCCTAAAACTAGAAATCTCCTCCAAATATCTCCAGGTTCCGTTATAACCCACTGCACCATTATAAACCCAAGTACATCACTTTTGAATCTATGTCATTTTTCAGGCTTCACCTACTGAAGTTTTTAAGTTTTTGAAAGTTTACAACCCTTTATGTAAAGAAAAATATCTTTCCATCTTAAAAAATACAATAAAGGAGGTTTACCTAGTATTCAGCAACTTATATTTATGCAGCATTCTGTTAACTAAAACTCATTAATAAGCACTTATGTCACGCAGGTTACCAAAACTTTCAATAGTCATAATGACACTCCATGGCATTTAGCATTTGAAAAGAAAGAACAAACCATGGTTAAAATAAGCACATCATTCCTTTTTTTTTTTTTTTTGAAACTGGTGAGTTTTACATATTTTAATTATTATTATCACACTTATGTATTAATTTCTGACTTTATCCACAATAGCATTTCTTTGGTCCTTTCTCAATTGTCATGAATTCTGGGATTCAGAGAACAACTCCATATTCTCTGTTGTTTTATTAACATCACTCATCTCGCTGATCCTACTATTCTCTCCTCTTATCTTCTTAGATCTTTTTACACTAGAGTGTAAACTGGATGCCCGTTATACAAACTGAAAAAGAGAAAAACAGATTTCTGAAGAGGCACTTAGCTTAGCTACATGCATACACACACACACACACACACACACACACATACACACACACACATAAACACACACTTTAAGAATTTTTTTTTTTCTCATAAAAGTTCTTACTTTCCAGGTGCCTGGGTGGTTCAGTAGGTTAAGCGATCATCTTCGGCTCAGGACATGATGTCAGGGTCCTGGGATTAGATCAAGGCCCACATAGGTCTCCCTTGCTCAGTGGGGAGTCTGCTTCTCCCTCTGCCCTCTCAATGCTTGCCTTCTCTCTCTCTGTCTCTCCAATAAATAAATATAATCTTTTTTTTAAAAGGTTTTCATTTCTATTTTCCCTCTATATCCTGCTTTTATTTCCTATTCTCTCTCATGTCACATTTCCCATTCTGTGTGAGAAAATAGTCTAAAGTGAACTGTGGAGGGAAGAGAGTGAACCAGCTATTCAATGGAGAGAGCAGAGGATAAACCTGCTCAGCACAGACGGTCCACTTTTTAACCCAAGAGCAAATACTTATATGCACATTCAGAGCAGACCAAAAAAACAGAGTCTTGTGTTGGAGCTGTACCTACATCTGTTTGGGGTGTATTATTTTGAACAAAAAGGCCTAGACTGCCTTCAACTCACATTAGACAATAAAGTTCATTCTGATATTAGAAACACAACATACAATGAATCAAACTAGCCCTGACATGTGTTTTATACATGATAGAACCCATTTCAACTTTAAAATCAAGTGAATAGTGTCTAGTGGTGTAATAGTTAATGGTGAATTGCTTCTGTATATATGCCATCTCAACTTTTTTTCTTATGTTGATTTGTTCAATTAGTGATGATATAAAATGGCATTGAGTACTGATTTCAGAGACTTCAAGGAAAGGTGATTAATTTGTTAGCAAACTTGAATTTATCAGTAGTTCCTTCAACCTGGAGTCTTATGAGCTCAGACACTGACTTTTACCACTTCCCCTGTGTTATCTTAGCCAAGCTACCTAAGTGAGTTTAGCTTCAGCTTCTCCACTGCAATAGGGATTGTGATTCCAACTTAGAGCATTATTATTTTTTTAAGATTTTATTCATTTATTTGACAGAGAGAGAGAGAGATCCCAAGCAGGCAGAGAGGCAAGCAGAGAGAGGAGGAAGCAGGTTCCCCGCTGAGCAGAGAACCCTGATGTGGGCCTCGATCCCAGGACCCTGAGATCATGACCTGAGCCGAAGGCAGAGGCTTTAACCCACTGAGCCACCCAGGCGCCCTCAACTTAGAGCATTATTGTGAGGGTCAGATGTGACTGGATCTTCAACTTTGCCTGGGAGAAACAGCTCAATGATTAGTTTTTCTTCTTCAAACCAGCCATGAGAGACAGTGGGATAAATTTCCATGTGCATTTCAGATGATAAAACCAGATTTTTAAAGGATTCTCATTTTATGTGAAGGTGATAAATTGCTAAATTCTACACCTGAAACCAATTTTACCATATATATTAGCTGACTAGAATCAAAATAAAAACTTGAAAAGAAAAAAAAGATCATTATTATATTTTATATAAGCGATAACCATATTTTTGTGACTTTGGAGCAAACAGGATACAAGCAAATTCATTTCTTTTTTTCATTAGGAAAGAAAAACACTCTCTTGTTGCATGGATTTTCTTTTTGAATTAAAGACATATTCAAGAAACATTTCCCCCACACTTCCCATGCTTATATAAATTGAAAATGCAATGAAAAATCGCCAAGAAAAAGTTTTTAGGAGAAAAGTTTCCAGAAGCAAAGAAGTGCCTTCAGAAGACAAGGAAACCAAAGCATTCCATGATGCCCAACACAACCACTCATCCTGCTGAGGGCAGTTTTGTTTTACTCCCACTCCCAAATTTGACCTCCTTTCCCTTATTTTCCCCTTTTATCCATTGCCTAAAGCCTAATTACAGACTGAGTTTGTTGTTTAAGTTAGATAAAGAGAAATAATCATGGCTTCATTTTACTTTGCCTCTTGGTCACTTTGTGTTTGATACATTAGGGAATTAGATACTAGAATAAATATCTTGCTTCTGGCCCTATCTATAGGGCCCAGCAAGATGCCTGGCAAATGACTGGTACTCAGAAAAAAGTTGCTGAATATGAGGCTAACATGCATCCAGCATGCGCTGGTATGACCAAGTTTGTTAAACCCTGATATATTTCTGTACTAGAGGTAGACAGCTACTATCCTGTGACCCCTCCCGTGCCCCTCCTACATTCCTGGCCTCTTTCCTTGGGACAATTAGCAATTAGTGGGTTAAGCCTTGACAAATGGGAGAGCTTTCTAGACCCCCACAGCTGTGGCTACCTTCAGCTATGGTTGGCCAGTGCCCATATTACACTAGTTGTGATATATTTCTTTTCAATATTCATTTATTTATTTATTTTAGAGAGAGAGAGAGAGTGCACACACACAAGTCGGGGGGGCGGGTAGGGGTGGGAGCAGAAGGAGAGGGAGAGAGAATCTTCAGCAGACTCCCTGTCCTGAGAGTGGACCCCATGTGGGGCTCAATCCCCTGACCCTGAGATCATGACCTGAGCCAAAACCAAGAGTTAGAGGCTGAACCAACTGATGCAACCCAGGCACCCCTAGTTCTGGTATATTTTTAATATGATCTTTGATCAAAGCAATATTCTATGTGTTGATTTAATAATATCTACCAGTGCTGAAGCAACAAATGGCAGACAAAATACAATATTCTGGGGAGCGTAAGGCAGTAGAATGGAGGAGAGGTGGGAACTAACCACGGGCAGGTAGGAGGGGTTGAAAAGAAGGGAAAGCAGCAGGAGGAGGACCGAGGGTAAGAGGATCACCACCTGCAGGGATCCATTCCATACAATCTCCTTTCTCGTGTGCATTTCATCAATTCAGACTGTCTCACCAGGATGGGGAGTGAAAGCTCTTTGACACGTATATGTACATGTCTAGAAGCAGAGCTCTAATTACTGTGTTTGCTATGCTGACACCATTGTCTGACAAAATATTGTGCTGAACGTTTTCTTTCTCTTACCCTTTGTGCTGGCTTACTTTGGGTAAAATAACATCAGTCAGGTTCATATCCAAAATCCTGTTATAATGCAAACTCAAAGGCTAGTGTCTACATTGTTTCTTTGTGCCAGGATTCCATTTTATGAGATATTGTTGAAAATCGGGTGCTTGTGAATCTTTTGGTGTTTTGTCGAAAGGGTATTACACACTGTAATTTAGAAAGCATTAAAGAACCAGTGCTGAATGTAAGAATTGCTTCTGTTTGGATTGGAGTTGAGTTTTGCAAATTGTGCCCTGCTAAACTCCAGAAGAGGGAAAGTGGGTTTGATGGCCAAAAATGTTTGGGAAATACAATGCATGTTGGAATATTAAAGGCTCTGAGAAATCATGTATTTAAAAAAATATTTAACTTTTATAAACCCAAGATTCCTTAAATTTATTTGACTCTCTTCCCCTCTCTCTGTCTCTCTCTGTCTCTGTCTCTCTCTCTCTCTTTCTTTGTCTCTCTTTCTTTTTGTTTTTGTCATGAAATTCCTACTGTGAGATAACAGTTTGAGAAATGGAAATGCTGGGTCAGGATATTCATTCTTGCTTTTATAGGGCACCTGCCACGTGTTTGGAAATGGGCCAGGCTGGTACAGCAAAGACAAATACGGCACAGTGCTCATTCCTGAAAGGCTAGCAGAGGAGATGGAATGCAAACGATATTACGGAGTTGTTTTGTTTTATTTTTTAATTGTGGGAAAACAGGAGGCAAAGCAACTGAACAGAAAAGAAGAGAGGTTAGGAACACCTCTGGGAAAGCTTCCCTGGTGAGAAAGTCTCACATAAGAACACATTCTAAGGGCACGTATTGCATGGAGCACTGGGTATGGGGCATAAACAATGAATCTTGGAACACTGAAAAAATAAAATAAATTAAAAATAAATGAATTAATTAATTAAAAAAAGGAATACATTCATGCAAACGTCAGGTACCAGAGATTTACTAAACATCCAATAGTGGGGAAAGACCCTCTCAAACATCCTCTACTAAAACCATTTAAGATATACCCTAACAACGTAAATTCCTCCTACCTGAGGACATTGGATATATCAACACGCCTTCCTTAAGATAGCTAGCTCTCAAGCGCCTGGGTGGCTCAGTTGGTTAAGCAACTGCCTTCGGCTCAGGTCATGATCCTGGAGCCCTGGGATCGAGTCCCACATCGGGCTTCCTGCATCAGGCTTCCTGCCGAGCAGGAAGCTTGCTTCTCCCTCTCTCACTCCCCCTGCTTGTGTTCCCTCTCTGGCTGTGTTTCTCTCTGTCAAATAAATAAAATCTTAAAAAAAAAAAAAAAAAGATAGCTAGCTCTCATTTCAGGTAGTCATGGAAGGTGAATGGTGACCACAAAGGTAATCTGCATTTTGTTTTCTTTGACACATATACACTAACCATTTCAGTCTTAATTGGACAACTGCTGAGATCCTAACTCTCTTGCCATAGCTGGACAGGGATTTAAGGAATGTGCCAGTTTTCCCTGGCTGTGAACTTGTTTTTTCTTGTATCCAACTTGCATACTGGCATGGCCCTTATTAACTAGTCATTCATTGGCTGGGGAGTGGGAATCGGCTGGAATCCTTGATGTGGTTCCAAATATTGCTGGCTTTCTCAGCCTTAAAACCAACAGCCCAGAGACATCCGAATGTCTTTGATGTGTTTCATAGAGTACCTAGCCCACTAGGCGTGCAGCAGCACTCTTAGAGGCAAGTGGGACGGAAATGAACGGGGGGTGTTCTCTCTTTAATAAAGAAAGATGATATCCCCTCCACTCTGCCAATCAAGCCACACATATTATTTTGTTTATTTTTTTTACAATGACCATATGAGTTAGATATGACAGTATTTTTACCACTTTTACTGGGGCGAAAGTGAGGAACCAAGATGTCGGGCATTTATTCAAGGTAAGAGACAGAGTGATAGTAAAACAGGAGAGACGTTTCATTCCAAAGCCTAAATACATTTCCACTGCGCCCACCATAATGCCAAGAATAAAAGGATGACTAAAATATATTTCCTACTACTCTAAAATAATTCCAATTTAATGTGCTAAGCTGATGACAATAGTCTTCACTTTTGATAGAATGTACTGTGCTTTCTTTTCCCAGTAGAAGTAATTCACCATCACTCACGCTGCTCAAAATGGTTCAAAACAGAGCCCATTATTCCTCCACTTCTTTCTCTCTCTCTAGTAAGTGCCTTCCTTGTAGGGATTGGTCCAGTTCTTTTTAAATAAGGAAAAGATGGCGAGAATTTAAGATGTACTCAGAACTCAATAGCGGCCCTCTCACTCTTGGGAGAGACACACACATGAAGCGACAGGATTTCCAGAAGTGTTAGCCAGTTTAAGATGATTCTTAAGTATTTCCTCCACTTTAGAAACAGTTTC
>PITA01008164.1:0-86435 GCA_004023965.1 Spilogale gracilis | reverse complement strand
AATATCTTCTCCCATTCTGTGGGTTGTCTCTTTGTTTTGTTGACTGTTTCCTTTGCTGTACAGAAGCTTTTTATTTTGATGAAGTCCCAGAAGTTCATTTTCGCTTTTGTCTCCTTTGCCTTTGGAGACGTGTCTTGGAAGAAGTTGCTGTGGCCGATGTCAAAGAGGTTACTGCCTATGTTCTCTTCCAGGATTTTGAAGGATTCCTGCCTCACGTTGAGGTCTTTCATCCATTTCGAGTTTGCCTTTGTGTGTGGTGTAAGAGAATGGTCTAGTGTCATTCTTCTATATGTAGCTGTCCAATTTTCCCAGCACCATTTATTGAAGAGACTGTCTTTTTTCCACTGGATATTTTTTCCTGCTTTGTCAAAGATGATTTGACCATAGATTTGTGGGTCCATATGTGGGCTCTCCACTCTGTTCCATTGGTCTATTTCTCTGTTTTTGTGCCAGTACCACGCTGTCTTGGTAATCACAGCTTTGTAATAAAGCGTGAAGTCAGGTAATGAGATGCCCCTAGCTTTGCTTTTCTTCTTCAGCAGTTCCTTAGCGATTCGGGGTCTTTTTTGGTTACATATAAATTTTAGGATTGTTTGTTCTAACGTTTTGAAGAATGCTGGTGGAATTTTGATCGGAATGGCATTGAAAGTATAGATTGCTCTGGGCAGTATAGACATTTTGACAGTGTTTATTCTTCCGATCCATGAGCATGGAATGCTCTTCCATCTTTTTGTGTCTTCTTCAATCTTATTCATGAGTGTTCTGTAGTTCCTCGAGTACAGATCCTTGACTTCTTTGGTTAGGTTTATTCCTAAGTATCTTATAGATTTTGGTGCTATAGTAAACGGAATTGATTCTCTGATTTCCCTTTCTATTTTTTCATTGTTAGTGTATAAGAATGCAATTGATTTCTGTGCATTGATTTTGTATCCTGCCACATTACCGAATTGTTGTATGAGTTCTAGTAGTTTGGGGGTAGAGTCTTTTGGGTCTTCCACATAGAGTATCATGTCATCTGCAAAGAGAGAGAGTTTGACCTCCTCTTTGCCAATCTGGATACCTTTTATTTCTTTCTGTTGCCTGATTGCCGTTGCTAGGACTTCTAACACTATGTTGAACAGTAGTGGTGAGAGTGGGTATCCTTGACTTGTTCCTGATCTCAGAGGAAAGGCTGTCAGTTTTTCCCCATTGAGGATGGTATTCACTGTGGGTTTTTCATAGATAGATTTTATGAGGTTGAGAAATGTTCCCTCTATCCCTATACTTTGAAGAGTTTTGATCAGGAACGGATATTGTATTTTGTCAAATGCCTTTTCTGCATCAATTGAGAGTACCATGTGGTTTTTCTCTCTTCTCTTATTGATTTGTTCTATCACGTTGATTGTTTTGCGGGTGTTGAACCACCCTTGCATCCCTGGGATAAAACCCACCTGGTCATGGTGGATATTCTTTTTAATGTATTGTTGGATCCTGTTAGCAAGGATCTTGTTGAGAATCTTGGCATCGGTATTCATCAGCGATATTGGTCTGAAGTTCTCCTTTTTGATGGGGTCTTTGTCTGGTTTGGGGATTAGAGTGATGCTGGCTTCATAGAAAGAGTCTGGAAGTTTTCCTTCCGTTTCTATTTTTTGAAAGAGCTTCAGGAGAATAGGTGTTATTTCTTCTTTGAATGTTTGGTAGAATTCCCCAGGGAATCAGTCTGGTCCTGGACTCATTTTTGGGGAGGTTTTTGATCACTGCTTCAATCTCATTACTAGATATAGGTCTAATCAAATTGTCAATGTCTTCTTGTTTCAGTCTTAGTAGTTTATAGGTTTCTAGGAATGTATTCATCTCTTCTAGGTTGTTAAACATATTGGCATATAATTGCTGATAGTAGTTTTTGATGATTGTTTCTATTTCCTTGGTGTTAGTCATGATCTCTCCCCTTTCATTCATGATTTTTTAAAATGGGTCTTCTCCCTTTTCTTTTGGGTTAGTTTGGCCAGTGGCTTATCGATCTTATTGATTCTTTCAACGAACCAGCTTCTAGTTTCATTGATTCATTCTACTGTATCTCTAGTTTCTGATTCATTCATCTCTGCTCTAATCCTTATTATTTCCCGCCTTGTGTGGGGGGTTGGTTTAATTTTTTGTTGATTTTCCAGTTCTTTTTTTTTTTTCTTAAAGATTTTATTTGACAGAGAGAAACAGAGCCAGAGAGGGAACACAAGCAGGGGGAATGAGAGAGGGAGAAGCAGGCTTCCCACTGAGCAGGGAGCCCGATGTGGGGCTCGATCCTGGGTCTCCGGGATCATGACCTGAGCTGAAAGCAGTCGCTTAACCAACTGAGCCACCCAGTTGCCCCTATTTTCCAGTTCTTTAAGGTGTAATGAGAGTTGGTGTATTCGGGATTTTTCAATTTTTTTGAGTGAGGCTTGGATGGCTATGAATTTGCCCCTTAGGACTGCCTTTGCTGTATCCGATAGGTTTTGGATCGACGTATCTTCATTTTCATTGGTTTCCATGAAGTGTTTCAGTTCTTCTTTGATTTCGTGGTTGATCCACATATTCTTGAGTAGGATCGTCTTTAGCTTCCAAGTGTTTGATTTTCTCCTGAGCTTTTTATGGTGATTGAGTTCCAGTTTCACGGCATTGTGGTCAGAGAATATGCAGGGAATAATTTCAATCTTCTGGTATCAGTTGAGCCCTGATTTGTGACCTAGTATGTGGTGTATTCTGGAGAAAGTTCCATGTGCACTTGAGAAGAATGAGTATTCTGCTGTTTTAGGGTGGAATGTTCTGAATATATCTATGAGATCCATCTGGTCCAATGTGTCATTCAAGGCTCTTGATTCTTTGTTGATTTTCTGTTTAGATGATCTGTCCATTGCTGAGAGTGGTGTGTTAAGATCTCCTACGATTAATGTATTTGCATCAATATGATTCTTTATTTTGTTTAACAGTTGTCTTATGTAGTTGGCTGCTCCCATGTTGGGTGCATAAATATTTATAATTTATAATTAGATCTTCTTGACGCGTAGACCCTTTAAGAATGATGTAGTGTCCTTCTGTGTCTCTAACTATAGTCTTTAGACTAAAATCCAATTTGTCTGATATGAGAATTGCTACCCCGACATTCTTTTGGGGTCCATTGGAATGAAAGATGGTCTTCCATCCCCTCACTTTCAATCTCGAAGTGTCTTTAGATTCAAGATGAGTCTCTTGTAAACAGCATATGGATGGGTCCTGTCGTTTTATCCAGTCTGCAACCCTGTGTCTTTTTATTGGAGGATTTAGGCCATTCACATTGAGAGTGATTATTGATAGATATGTTTGTATTGACATCATGTTACCTATGGAGTTCATGTTTCTATAGATTACGTCTGTAAATTTCTGTTTTGTGTCGCTCTCGGTTTCGTTTCTCCTCTATGGAACCCCTCTCATCATTTCTTGTAGTGCTGGCGTGGTGGTTGCATAATCTTTTAGACCTTGGCGGTCTTGGAAGCTCTTTATTTCTCCTTCCATTTTGAAGGTGAACCTTGCTGGATACATTATCCTTGGTTGCATATTTTTGTCATGTAACTTCCTGAATATGTCTGGCCAGCCCTTTCTGGCTTGCCAGTTTTCTGTGGAGAGTTCTGACGTTTTTCTGATGGTCCTCCCTCTATAGGTAAGGGATCTCTTTCTCCTATCTGCTCTTAAGACATATTCTTTGGTTTTATGATTCGAGAATTTTACTATTATGTGCCTGGAGGTTTTTCTGGCCTCATTGATCTTGGGGCGTGTCCTCTCTGCTTCTAGGACATGAACATTTGTTTCATTCCCCAGATTTGGGAAATTTTCATCCATGATTTGTTCAACAATATCTTCTAGGACAGCTTATTTTCAACCAACACTCTTGGAGAATATGATATACTCCCATTAGTAGAAATGGCACTCTCTTAACACCAAACTCACTTAGTTATAGTATAGAGGAGTCTTTCTCTGCCAGATACAGATTCTGTATTTCTTTCCCCTCACTATCACATATACCTGTTTTTTGCTATAGTTAGTTCTGTTGGTACTCTGGCCCACATCCCCTCATTTATCTTCTGTCTACTTATTCAACATTATACTAACACTTTATACTTATACTCTCATTTATTTCTCTTTACAACCTGTGTATTATAGATAAAGGAAACAGACTCTGAAAGGTTCAGTGATTATTCTAAGACGGTACAGCTGTAAGTAATAGAACCAGGTTCTGAAGCCAGACATAACTCCAAAGCTCATTTTTCCCCCCCTTCCTGAGTACACTGTATTTTTCATGGCCTATTTTCTAAAAAATCCCTATTTGTGTAGAATGTGATGTCTTTATTAGACTCCTTTTTTAAAATTATTTTAAAAATTTTTTTCAGTGTTCATTCAGTGAATCAGTGTTCAAATTAAGATTCATTGTTTATGCCCCACATCCAGTGCTCCATGCAATACGTGGCCTCAGTACCCACCACCAGGATTGCCCATCCCCCCACCCCTTCCCTTCCAAGACCCTCAGTTTGTTTCTGAGTCCAAAGTCTCTTATATGTCGTCTCCCTCCCTGATTTACGCCATTTTCCATTTCCTTTCCTAGGTTTCTTAATTTTTTAAGAGGACTTTAACTCTACCCTCCGCTCTACCTATTGCTAAAGGGTATGGTGCTTTTAAGTTACACCACAAAAAAAGTCTGTGTTCAGCTTCCTTTTAGAGATTAGAATTTTTTTTAATTTTTAAAATTGTCTTTTATTTTTGTTTATTTGAGATCAAGAGAAAGAGAGAGCAAGAGAGCAAGCACAGGCAGGGGCAGAGGGCGAAGCAGGCTCCCTGCCCAGCAGGGAGCCCGAAGCTGGCTCCATCTGGGGACCCTGGGATCATGACCTGAGCCAAAGGCAGACTGTTACCTGAGAGCCACCCAGGCGCCCTCAGATTAGAATTTTAAATTCGTGTTGTCCAATTGCTCAAAAACCTGCTTCTGAGAAATGATATTTATAGAATAGAGGTGTTAAGTCACTGGCCTTCAACAATGGATGTTATAGCAAATAGCTGGTTGAAGTTCACTATTCTGTCTGTGAGTTTTTATTGAGAAGGCCACTTATTATACTACATGGCATCATCTCTGAGAGGATCTGGAGATGACATTCTTCTCAGATCTAGGAGTTTGGAAGCACTGACTCATTTTCTAAAGAAAAAATCATGTGACTATTATGAATTTTATACTTGTTTATTTTTTCTTCTTTTTTTAAAGATTTTATTTATTTGACAGAGAGAAACACAACCAGAGAGGGAACACAAGCAGGGGGATTGAGAGAGGGAGAAGCAGGCTTCCTGCTGAGCAGGCAGCCCGATGTGGGGCTCGATCCTGGGTCTCCGGGATCATGACCCGAGCCGAAGGCAGTCGCTTAACCAACTGAGCCACCCAGGCGCCCCTATTTTTTCTTCTTTACAGTAATTACTAGGAAGGTTAGAGCCAAATTTGCAGACTATCTGTAATGGCCATGGAGGAATAAGCAATATACATTTGTGCACTGATCTTCTTCCTATCAGTATTTTCCTGTCTACGTTCCTCTTTGATCTCATGTTTCTTAATCTTTAAAATGTTTTGCTTTGAATATTTTTTATAGACTATGACTTATCTCTTTGCTGGTGATGAATTTAAATGTACAAATTACCCATCTAAGATCAACTGAAGCTTTCCTGACCTGGCAGTTAAATCACCTTCCTGCTAGGAATGTCAAGTACACATGTTCATTTTCCTCGCTTGTTTTCTTCCTTTGTTTCATCTCCTAATTTTCCATTGTTTATTATGGATTTCTGTCTTGATAAACGTATTAGTAGAATGTCTGTGGTGCTTTTCATTGTTGAATTTAAACATCAAGAGTTATTTTTCTGAAAAATTAGTCTTTTGTGCATTTCTCCAAGTTTAATTATTAGTAAAGGTATACATGTAATTTTTTTGAGACCATAAAGACATTTAACTAATTTGTTTGCCTTCATAAGGGTAAGAGTAGGGAAATTTGGAATCTCAGGGGGGTGCCATTATAGAAGTTTTTGAGAGTTTACATAGGACAGAATGCTTTTTTCAGCTTGTTCTCATGAAGGTAATGAATATCCTATTACCTCATGACCATCTGTGATTCGATGTTCAACTAGTACTTCAAATCGTCTGAAACTTCCCATATAGTTTTCCCCCCAAACAAAGTTACCTCCACACTTTCCCTGCCCCGTTTCCTACTCCATTTCTTATTTTTATGAGTGGCACTGTTCTGCCTCCTAGTCACTTGAACCACACACATGGCTGTCATAAATACACGTCCTTATCAAGCACCCTGTTCTTTATATTTTACGTACTCCATAGCTGTGAAAGTGGCCTTTTTCTATTCCCATTACTCTTTCCTGTTCCAAGAGCCTTGCACCTAGTCTTGCCTAAGCAGGCACTCAAATTCTCGAAGAAATGAATGAATGAATGAATGTTGGAATGGATTGTCTTAGTTTCTGGACTTCCTGCCTCACTTCTGGCTCCTAATGTTGTCAGAGTGATATTCCTAAGACGTAAGTCAGATCCTGTCAGTCCTCTGCTTGGAACCTTCAATGGGTCCTTCTAGCTTTCAGGATTAAGTTTAGTTTTGGTTCTTCATGCTAAGTAAACCCCTGCATCATGCTGGTCTTACCTCCTGTCATTTCTCTCCATTGACTATGTGGTTTCATCTTGTGGCTATGTGCTCCATTTCCTCCCACATCCTATTTACTTGCAGAACCTAATTGTAGCATCATGAGGAGAACTTGCCTGACTCTGCCATCTGAGTTAGATGCCTTTTTTCCTTGCTCACACATCCCTTTATTTTTTATTTATTTATTTATTTTTAAAGATTTTATTTATTTATTTGACAGAGAGAAGCACAGCGAGAGGGGAACACAGGCGGGGGGAGTGAGAGAGGGAGAAGCAGGCTTCCCACCGAGCAGAGAGCCCGATGTGGGACTCGATCCTGGGTCTCCGGGATCATGACCTGAGCCGAAGGCAGTTGCTTAACCAACTGAGCCACCCAGGCGCCCCTCCCATATCCCTTTATACACAGTGTCATGACATTTCCCCTACTAAACTGTTACCCTGACTTTCTTGTACAGGGGCCTAATCTTAACACAGATTCTTAACTCATAGACAGTGTCCAACATTTAGTGAATAGCCAGTAACTATTAGTGGGCTGACTGCATATGTATTAGAATAAATCTGTAGGTTGTCATCTAGTCTGGTTGTTTATTCATTCGATAACTATTTATTGAGTACTTACTATGTGCCAGATATTGTTTGAGAGGCTGGGGATCCTACAGTGAACAAAAGCAATACCTACCTGACAAAAAGCAAGCACATAGATATACAGTGTTGAGTGGTAAGTACTGTAAGGAAAATGAAGAGGGATAAGGAAGTCCTAGAACATAGGGTCAAGCAAGGCATGTTTAAAGAGGAAACCTTTGAGCAGAGGCCTGAATGAAGTGAGAGAGGGGTTGTGTAGCCATGGTGGTGGTGTTGGGGGATGGGTAGGTGGTCTGGGCAGAGAAGATAACATTCTTGAACATCTTTTATGTACCAGACCCTGTTCTAGAGGATTTGGTGATGGCGGTGAAAAGACTGCTATACATCAGTATTGTTTGTTGTTTAACTGTGCAGTCTGTTCTCTTTCAATATTTTATATCATACCTTTCTTTAATTGTTTGATTTTATGAAATTGAAAATCTCAACATGGGAAAGTCCCTTTGTTCTCCCCAACTGCTTGTCCCACTTCTTGCTCTTTTTTTCTGGGAGGAAAATCCGTAGATTTTTATTGTTTAGAGGCTCTTAACACAGTACGATACTGCCTGATTTAGGGGACAGATCCCCAATCTCTCCATATGTAATCATGGTGATCAGGGATATGTGAAAGCGTCTTAGGTCTTTATGTCTTTGAGTTGACCCAAATTGGGGATGTATATAAAATTCCCTTATTGTAACTGGATAGACATACTACCGTTTTCTTTTCCCAGACCCCCAATCTAGTCCACAGCCCTGGATAAACCTGCTTAAACTGTTTTGCCTAAGTAAGACAAGCAATCATAATTGTGATTGCTATTCTTGCTCTGTCACCTGCTTAGTACATAAATTAAGTCTGCTCTATGGCAGTTTCCCATGTATAAGCAAGGCACCCTTCCAGTTAAGTTATAAAAATCTGTGTTTAAATAAGGCCCATGCCCTTAAAGAGCAGGAGCTACAGAAATGTCGAGTCCGAAGAGAAAAACAAGAAAGAACATTCCTAAGAAAACTGTGTCAATTTGCAAATTCGTTGTCCTCTGGTGGCAGCTGACAGGTGGAGTGACAACCCAACCAAATAACACTAGGACCATTGTGATAGGAGGGAACTTAATATTGTTATTGTTCCACTTAGATGAAGTTTGTATGAGACTATGCCAACTCTTGTATTGAGAAAACCCAATCGGGCGGAAGAGTTTTTGGTTTCTGCCTTTAGAGCTGCACAGCAACTCAGGGAAACTGATTAAATCTGGAAGGTGGCAGCTCACTCCACAGGCTTCTCCAGGCACCTTTGAAGAGAATCAAAGATAAATAAATACCACGTTTTATGAGAGGAGTATGGGGTAAGAGGGAGTGCCTGGACAGGAGTTAAAATTTCAAAGGGTGGGGAAAGTTCTTGCTGACTTTCTTCCTGATCAGGCTCTGGTCTCATGACCTCATTCATGCTCTTGGATTAGAGCTGACCCTTGTAAACATGTGTGAGTTTTGATAGGAAAGGGAGGAGATAGAAGTGTTTTGCAACGACCTCAACTGTAGAGTTTTCGAAAATGATCAAATACAAATGTCTTCATTGGGAAAAAATGGCTTTTCAAGCTATTTTACAAATCATATTGGATACTTATTTGCCTATGGAATATGTGAAACTCTGGCCTGTTGTACAGAGTTTGATTTTGCAAGTCTAAAGGTTTATGGCTCCTGTTCCAGTGTTGGTAAACTACTGTGGTACTTAGCTACTCTGTTTACTGAGTTTGGACACTGGTCTCTCATCCCTCTATTGTGCCTTACTTTCTTCCCCCTAATATTTATGAATAGTTTTAATGTGAGATGACCTGCCTCATAGGGGCTATGGATATTTAATTAGCTAAAAACAATTCATTATTTTTCATAAACTTCTAGAGCTTTAGATATCATTTGGCCCACTCCTACCACTTTGCAAAGGTAAACTGAGCCCAGAAAGGGTCAGCGGCTTGCTTAGGGGCATTCAGCTAGCAGAGAGATGCACAAGGACTCCACTCAGATCCTGACCCCCAGCACCCTTTTTTCCTGTGTTGATGCATATCTTTTGAGCTGCTTAACGTTCAGTGTTACACGCAGTGGAGAGAACTACAGCATCTTACTTTTTTGACTTATAAAGAATAATTCATAAAGTAATTAAATGAGTTCCTTGCATAATTCAGAACTTCATGTGAATCAGCATGATAGTTTCAGTCTCTATTAACAGCAAACTTAGGAAAGCAACTGGGAAGTAAATGACCACATTGGACTTCAATCTGTTCTGCTTTTCTTCCTTCTGTGAATTCACCACCAGAATATGGTGATTAAAAAAAGAAAAGTAGCCCCAGGTTAGGCAACCAGGAGGTGAAGAACAAAAGCAAAGATATTTGGTTATCAGATGCGAATCGCTGAGATTCTAAACTATTCCTCCTATGAATACAGTGTGGGTTTCTAGGACTACTATTATGTTTTATGTCTGCATCCCCAACCTATAGTAATTCTTCTTTTTATTTTCTCCAGGGTGTGTGGTTAATTTAAAATGTTAGTACCAATTGAGGAAGGGAAGCTTTTCTAGATTTCCTTAGAGGATAGGCTGAATAAGGAAGCGTCCTTGCCCCAGCTAGGCTAAAAGAGACGAAAATATTTTACTGACTTCTGACAAATACCTTCAGGTAAGGAGCAAACAAATTTTTAAAAAGCAGTTAAGTAAAGGCATTAGTATAAACTTCTCAGAAGAGAGATGCTTTGTGGTTGAAAAATAGAATTTATTACAACTTTAAAATATAGGGAATTTTGCAAGTTCAGTATATTTTGTATCCTATCAGAAGCAGTAGTTGTCATTTGTTGGTATTGGTTGTCAGTACTAGTTGTCAGTGCTAGTGGTGGATACTAGTTGCTGCTTGTCTGGCCCATCCTCTTTTTGTCTTTGTTTTAGAGACTAGAACTCACCCAGTCCCAGCTTTCAGAAAGGCTGAGGTAACCTCCTGCAGTGTGACAATAGGACTGTTTATGTTGGAGACAAATCCCAGAAACTCAAGGTAACAACATATACAGAGTGACCGAGTGTATCCTGGAGATTTTTATTTGGCAGTTTTACTGCTAACAATCTACAGAAGTTTTAGTATTTAGTGCCAGGTCAGGTTTAAAGGGCAGTTTCTATTTCTGTGTGATTCTGAAGGGTTTAAAAAGTCAACGAAAATATTATATAATAGAGAAAGGAGATTCTAGCTTCTACAGAACCTTGCAAAGACATGAGGGAAGGCACACAACATGGAACAGCTTCTAGGCTCTTTGTTTTGTTTTTTTTGTTGTTGTTTTTTTTTAAATTAAAAGAAGTCAAAAAGCAGGGGCGCCTGGGTGGCCCAATTGGTTAAGCCTCTGCCTTCGACTCAGGTCATGATCCTGGACTCCCGGGATCGAGTCCCGCATCAGGCTCCCTGCTCGGTGGGAAGCCGGCTTCTCCCTCTCTCACTCCCCCTGCTTGTGTTCCCTCTCTGGCTGTGTTTCTCTCTGTCAAATAAATAAAAATATTTTTAAAAATAAAGTCTAAAAGCAGAGTAAGTTCTATGGTTCATTGAGCAAGAGTTTTGTTTTTTCGAAGTTTCTGAAACCCATGTATCTCCCCAAACCCGTACTAAATATTTTTGTATTATATACAATGAACAAAGCAGGTAAACTGAGAAACAAAGCAGTGAGAAGATAGGCCTGTGGTCACACAGTGTAACCAAAACAGAATTATCTAATCTACCCACTTCATTGCATATTCAACCAGCAGTCATTCAGTAAAGTACTTTTCATCACCGCAGAGTCTTGCTCTAAACACTGTGGCTTTTGGAGCAAGGTTATCTTTAGACTCTGTTGACCTCTTGTCTCTGCTCATAAACCAATTGGGTGAATATTGGCCCATGTGATTTTTCTAAGTGGATCACTATGAATCCACCATATATCTCATTCACTTCTTTTTTTTTTTTTTTTTTAAAGATTTTATTTATTTGACAGAGAGAAACACAGCCAGAGAGGGAACACAAGCAGGGGGAGTGAGAGAGGGGGAAGCAGGCTTCCTGCTGAGCAGGGAGCCCGATGTGGGACTCGATCCCGGGTCTCCGGGATCACGACCTGAGCTGAAGGCAGTCGCCTAACCAACTGAGCCACCCAGGCGCCCCATATCTCATTCACTTCTGATGAAACCAAAAACTTGCTCTCTTGAGCTTCCTAATGAGATATTTTTATTCGTTTATTATGCAGGGCACAGGTTGGGGTCTGTCAGTTCTCTGAATTCTTTGGTGTTTAACCGAGAAAGTCAAATCCATTATTCTACTGTGCTTGCACAGGAGTTAGCTAAATTCATAAGGGCTGCACTTTACTTTAATTTGTTTACTTAAGACTACGGATGTGAGTAGGGCTGTTGAGTCTGCCCAAGAGGCAGAACAGTTGTTTTGGATGAAACTAAATGAACTTTCCCCCTGGCACCGTGAGAGGTTAAAACTGTGGGAGAGACTAACAGTACTGTACCTTCCTCACTTTAAACTTCAGGATTTTCAGGATTTTTTTTTTTTCAGTCAAGAAGGATGTTCTAAGGTCTATTAGGGGATAATAATATCTTTAAAATCATGCAAGGAACAAAATACCAGAACCTCCAAGTTGTCGTTAGGAATAGCTCTGGTTAAAATTAACTTTGGACAAGTTACTTTTAATTAACCAAGTTTCAGTTTCCTGAACTATGAAACAAGATTGGTAAATGCTTCCCATGGTTGCTTGAAGCACCTAAATTCTCTAATCACTGTATTATAGTCATACACTGATAATAAAATATTTAGATATATGCATAATTTTATTTTATATTAAAGGAGATGGTTTGTAGTCAATAGAATCAAAATTTCTTTTGTGTATGTATGATTGGGTATACTTGCCTATGCATGGAAAACTTCAGGTTGTTAAGAAACAGTTAACATTGGTTTCTTTGGGGGAGTAGGACAGTGGGTCTCTGGAGGGGGAGTATTTTACATTCATTTATACTTTTATTTGCTAATTTTTTTTTTACTAAGTACATGCATTGTTTAAAAATGAAAAAAATGGCTTTTTATTAATTTTGAAAGGACAAAGGAAGACTTTGAAATAATTACAGAATGCATACCAGGATAACAATATTTGGAATTTAACTTCAGATTCCAAATATTTTATGTAGCCTTAATGTATTATTTGAAATTATAAGTAGATTTCTTGCTCTTATAGTAAGAAAGGTCTTTTAAATCCTGTCTATCAATGAGAGCAGCTACTTTTGTTTGACGAAGCAAGCAGCGTTTTAAAAGCATAGGAGCAAGGGTTAGCAATGTTAATGATAGGATTATATAATTTTTATTTATTTGACACTCTAAAAGATCTTACTATTTTTTTAGCTTATCTATGACAGTTTGTAGAGTCATCTTCCTTTGATTTGCAGCTATGGGGATGAAATAGAAATGGAAAAAATTGGTTTTCAAACAATTAATTAGTAATGACGAACACCAAGGTCAGAGTGTAGAGTCTTTCTGAATTCCATATCTTAAATACAAAACAGCGGGTCCCTCTTGTTAGAAGATAGAACTACAGGAAATGAAAAAGCACTGTCTGTTCAAACATCAGAAGGCATTTTTAGAGACTGCACATGGCAACTGGACTTGAATTTTGGTTTAAACATTAGTTTTTGTCCTTTTGTCCTATTTTTACAGATGTTCCTGTGTAGTTTTCAAAAACTCTAAGAACCCCCAAACTAGGGGTTTCTAGCCTGGCATATTTGTAGGGTTCTTTATCTTTTCATCTTTTCTACTTTTCTTTCATTCTTTTTGAAACAATGAACTTTACAGAAAATAAGAACCTAAGGAACATTCCATTTTATTTTTGAAAAATCAGAGTGCCTTCTTAGCTCTTTTAATATATTTTTATTATTATAGCCAGTATAATGTAGACATGGTAGGTTATTTTTATTTTCAGCTATTCTGGCATATTTCCCACTATCTTACACCCTGTTTACCAGCCTTTCCCATATGCAAAAATAGGAAGTAAGCAAAAAAGTTAATTTAAAGGTGATCTGCCACATTGGCATTGTTGAAGTTTTCCTTTGTTATTATCAGATTTGCATTACTTCTGGCTAAATGTATTTTTCTTTCACTTTCTTTGGGTTGTGGTACTGGTATAATTTGGTTTACTTCATTGGAGCATTGGGTTATTTATACTAATGTTGATAATACCAATAATGATAATAACTATTGCTGTCATTTAATAAGTTCTTATTTTTGCTAGACGCTATGTCAGAAATTTTGTTTATTTGTTTAGCAAATATTTGAGTACTGTCTATGCCTCAGACATTGATCTAGGGTCTAATGATTATATGGTGAGCGAATAAGACAAAAACCTTAAGAAGTTTATGTTTGGTATATTGTTTCTAATCTATATAAAATGTAGAGTATTTTAGGTACAAGGTAGGTATTGTCTTAATTTATAAATGGGAAAGCTGAGGCTAGAGAAGGAGAACAATTTTCCAGCATTCTGTAGCTATAAGTGACAAAGGTTTAGTTTGAACCTATCTTACTTGATTCCAGTCTGCATTCTGCTCCCTTCTACTGCCTCATAAGAGATCCATACTGTTTCCTTCCTCATTAAAGATGATTATAAATATCCAGGATTGGGCGCTTGGGTGGCTCAGTGGGTTAAAGCCTCTGCCTTCCGCTCAGGTCATGTTCTCAGGGTCCTGGGATCAAGGCCCATGTCGGGCTCTCTGCTCAGCAGGGAAGCCTGCTTTTTCCTCTCTCTCTGCCTGCCTCTCTGCCTAATTATGATCTCTCTCTGTCAAATAAATAAAATCTTACATAAATAAATAAATAAATAAATAAATAAATAAATAAATAAATAAATATCCTGGATTGGTCTGAACATGCTTTACTCTGGATAGAATTATCTTTTACCGGGGCGCCTGGGTGGCTCAGTTGGTTGGGCGACTGCCTTCGGCTCAGGTCATGATCCTGGAGACCCAGGATCGAGCCCCGCATCGGGCTCCCTGCTCGGCAGGAAGCCTGCTTCTCCCTCTCTCATTCCCCCTGCTTGTGTTCCCTCTCTGGCTGTGTTTCTCACTGTCAAATAAAATCTTAAAAAAAAAAAGAAAACAAGAATTAACTTTGACCTTGATGATTCAAGAAAGTTGGAAGACACACTAAAAGCTAATACTTTGTGCATCAAAAAGAATACAATATTTAGGAATAGTTTAACCAAAAAAGGGCGGGATTTATACACTGAAAACTACAAAACATTGTTGAAAGAAATTAAAGAAACCTGAATAAATGGAAAGACATCTTATAAGTATGGTTCGGAAGACTCAATATTGTTAAGATGGAAATACTCCCCAAATTGATCCACAGTTTCAACACAATCCCCAGCTGACCCTGAAGTTCACTGGGACCCAGACAGCCAAAACAGTCTTAAAAAGAGCAACAAAGTTGGAGGATGCAGACTTTCTAATTTCAAAATTTACTACAAGTCTACAGTAATCCAACTAGTGTGGTGCAGGTGTAGGATAGAAATATAGATCAGTAAATTAAAATTGAGAATATAGAAGTAAAATCTTTCATTTATGGGCATTTGGATAGTGACAAGCACTCTAAGACAGTTCAATGGAGGAAAGATTAGTCTCTTCAATAAATAGCTCTGGGGCAACTGGACATCCACGTGCAAAAGAATAAAATTAAACCTCTTCTTCATACCATATATCAAGTGTATCAGACACCTAGTGTAAGCTATAAAGCTATATGACTTAAAAGAAAACATAGGTGTAAATCTTCATGACCTCGGATTAGGCACTAGTTTCTTAGGTATGCCACCAAACACCAAAGTAAAAATAAATTGAGCTTCATCAAAATAAAAAACTTTTTGTGCTTCGGAGTATACCATTGAGAAAGTAAAATGACAGCCCATATAATGGAAGAATATAGTTGTAAATTTTATATCTGATAAAGGTCTAGTTTCCAGAAAATACAATACTTGAAACACGATAAAAAAGTAAATAACCCACTTAAAAACATATAAAGATTTGAATAGACATCTTTCCAGATAAGTTCTACTGATGATCAGTAAACACATGAAAAGATACTCAACAGCCATTTGTGATATAAACATCAAAACAAGGTTGAGATACTACTTCGCACCACTAGGATGTTGTGAAAGGTAGATAATAACAAATGTTGATGAAGTGTAGGGGCATCAAAACCCTCATACCTTGTTACTGGGAATGTAAAATATTGTAACTACTTTGGAAAACAGTATGGCATTCCTCCCAAAGTTAGAGTTACTATATGACCCAGCAATTCTGTACCTAGATGTATGCCCACTATAGAAAATATGTTTACATAGTAACTTGCACATAAATAGTCATAGCAGCCTTATTCATATTAACCAAAAAATGGAAATAGCCTAAATATCTTATCTACTGATGTTGTCTATTAGCTGATGAATGCGTCAGTAAATGAGGTACATCCATCATCCATACAATGGAATAGTATTTGGCAATGAAAAAGAATAAGGTAATGCTAGATGCAGTAAATAGATGAACATTTTGTTAAGTAAAAGAGGCACAATAGCTACATATCCAATGATTCCATTTGTGTGAAATGTCCAGAACAGGAAAACCTATAAGAGACAAAAATAGATTAGTGGTGGTCAGGGTCTGGAGCAAAAGAATTGGGAGTGACTACTAATAAGTTTACAAAGTTCCTTTTATTATAAAGGGGTAATAAAAAATCTTCTGGATTTAGGTACTGATGATGGTTATACAACTCTGAGTGTGCTAGATAATAGTGAATTGTTTAGGGGGTAAGTTTTACGGTGAGTTATATCTCATTAGAACTGTTACATGTATTTAAAGATCTATTATTTTGGTTTTGGATTATCTGTGTTTGGATTATTTCAGTTTGAGTACAATGTAATCTAGGCTTTATCCTTGAAGACTTTTAATCTTTATTTTATATATCTGTCTTTGCATATATATAAATAAAAGGCATATATATATATGCCTTTTATTTATATATATGCCATACTTTCCCCCAACTAGTCTTATTACATACAAGCAAAAAATGATAGAGTAATATGATGTCATTTTTGTTTACATTTCCTTCTTAGTCTTTTAAAAAAAAACAACCCTTAATGTTATATTAATTTTCAAACCAAGACTGGCATATTGTTGCAATTACATCATTTGGAAACGTGTTTATTTTTGAGAGTACGGATTTGATTTAGAAACTGCTTTTCCTGCATTCTTTGTTATTCATGGCACTTGATGGCCACACACTTAAAATGCTCCTTGGCCAGAGCACAAGAATATTGAGGGGTGAGTGTAGAAATGATTCATGGTTTGATAAAATGCAGGCAGGTTGAATATGACTTTTATAATGTGTTTGTGAGCCCAGCTTATGAATTTGTACATATCCTCTTTTTTTTATAAACATGGAATTGAAATAGGTTTTATTTCTTGAATGTTCTGGCATTGGTGCTAGTGAGAAGTGGGAGCCTCTTACCCAAAGCATTATATAATAGGAAGCAAGGTTTCCTGAGAGAAATAATGGGCTTGGGAGAATGAGAAGGTAAACGCTTTGCTGGAGGTCAGTTCTTTTCCACTGATATGCCCAGTGCATTTCCCCAGGGAGTGCCCAGGGATCCTCTGCTGTAGTTGCTAGACAAGATTCCCCCTTATTCAGGGTGATTGAATAAAGAAACCAGTTATTTGGGGCCTGGAGTATAGACAGCAAGGAGTCATGGCTCTGAATGTGGTATCTGGCTCTCGTGTACTTGCTAGTGATGGCAATATGGGCTGGATGGAAGAGCGTGGCTGGTAGTACTTGGTAACACAGGACAGTGGCGTCACCAATGTCATTGCTGGTCTTCTCTTATTTTTTTTAAATTTTTTAAAGATTTTATTTATTTATTTGACAGAGAAGGATCACAAGCAGGCAGAGAGGCAGGCAGAAAGAGAGGAGGAAGCAGGCTCCCTGTTGAGCCAAGAGCCCAATGCGGGCCTCGATCCCAGGACCCTGAGATCATGATCTGAGCCGAAGGCATAGGCTTTAACCCAGTGAACCACCCAGGTGCCCTCTTCTCTTTTGAAATAGGTTATGTTTTAGCCTCTTGTCAAATTGAATGTTAAGTGTCCCTGTAGCCATTGCCTGCAAAGTATTGGCATACGTGGAGAGAATTCTGTACTATGGCTTCAGTTTCAGCCACATTTGGACTGTTAATTTTAAACAGCTTTTGTAAGCATTGGTCCTACTCACCAGCAGCTTTCCCTTTGCCTCAGTCTTTGTGCCCAATTTGAGTGATAGCAGGCTCTAAATTTAACTCCTTTGAATCCCTGCCTAACCTTAGAGTTGTTGCTTTCAGCAGCTCCCTGGGGAGATGGCATATTTTTTTTAAAAATTTATTTTCCAGGCTTCAACGCAGTTTTGAACCCAGAATAAATCGGTGATCTATTTTACTTAAACTAGAATAGATTATTCAGCTTTAAAAGGTAGCAGGAGTAGGTATATTAAATAACTCTCATTTGTTCACTTGAATTTCTAAAAAAAGTAGTTTTGTGCTAGAAAACATTTGAATTATCATAGCACCTTGGAGTTAAATGAAATTTGGAGATTTCATCCACCCTCTACTTCTAACACAGTGCTTTAGATAAGAATATCCTCAGAATTAAGTAATTTTAAAAACTTAAGGAGATAAGTCATACCAAAGTTTATCAGTTTTTGCTATCAGGGAAATTATGCTTTAAAAATTTTTAATTATTTTCTTTAGCAAGGTTAATTCAGTTTTTCATTTATTTTTCCCTTTAGGTAGATATTATATTTGCTCTCAATCTGAAGGAAGTCATTCTTCTCTGTATTAAATATTTCTCCCCCAAATACGGAAAAATCTCTTGGACAAGTGACTTCATAGTCACCCTTGAGTTCGAGTTGTGCTTGAACTGAACAGAGAAGTCTGGCTTTATTACCCGGAGATGCTGAGATGGAAGTATTATTAATAGATTCCCAAATTCTGCTAAAGTTCATAATGAGACATTTACCATTTCTAAGGACTGTCACATTCAGAAACCACTGAGAAACTGGGAAAGTTAAGTTTAGCATGTCTTCTGTGACAGGTGGAGTTTAAGATAGGAACAAAACTGTACAAGGGACAATGGGCCTATTCTTTGAAATGCCCTGTGTCATTTGAGATCCTGGTGGGTTAGAAATTCAGAATGTTACAAGGAGCATCATTCAGGTAAAAAGTAGAGGATGAGGAGATTCTTAACTGGGCTGAAGAAATCGGAAGGTGTTCACACTATTCCATAGTCCCTTCTTCTTACCATTATTACTCAGGTGAAAGGACAAAACTAAATTTCCTTCCTTTCTCATTCCTGTCTCAAGTTTGTTTTCTACACTGAATAGAGGGAAAGTTGCCAGGGGCAGGTAAGGGCCAGGGTGGGGCAGGGTGGAGGGGGAAGCAAAGTGGTGTTAACTTGGTTTAGTTCTTTTTTTTAGGTCTTTGGGTGCCAAAGTCTTTTTGATGGTCAGTTTAGGTTTTCACGAACAAAAATTGAAATGATTATTCCCACTTATTGAACACAAGAATTGTACCAAGTGCTTTATATTGTTTTATTTAATCTCTACAACACTATAATAGCATTTTTCTATAAATTAATACTTGTAAAACACTTAGAGTACTGCCCAAAATGTAGTAAGAGCTCAATAAATGTGGTTAACCTCTGTTTTGGAGACAAAAAAACCATGTCTTAGAAAAACACTGGTAGAATTTGAATCCATGGGCATGAAACTCTAAAGTCTGTGCTCTAAACTGTTGTGCACTGTTGTGTTTCTCTTTTCCAAGAACTCAGCTTTTTAAACAAAATTCTTCCCTAATACTTTTCCTTAAAAGTACTCTAGGATCATACTAGTTTTTTTAATTCTATATTCTGACTCGTTCCAGTTTGTGAGTCCTATATCCTTTCTTTCCTCCTTGCACTGATCCCTAGGGAAGTTCGTTCTTCAAATTATCAAGGTCTGGACCAAATTTATTTAGTGAGAATGTTGCATTTTTCTGACAAGATTTTAAAAGGACAAGTAAGATAATTACACGAAAGGATCTGTTTAGGCTCTTTTTGCATGGTAGGGGGTGGACCAAATAACCTTTGGATCACTTCCACTTGTATAATTCACCATTTCGGCAGGACAGCAACATTTCAGGCCAAAGTTCAACTTTTTTTATTATTATTAAATTCTTTTATCGTCGCCAGGAAACTAGAGAAAATGAATTCTTCACAGTGCGCTTGTGCATGCAACTTGAAACGGTTTGCACACTAAATGAAATTAAATGAAAGACAGCTGTTTGGAAAAGAGCTGTCAGAAACTGGTTGGGTTCTATTTGAGAAGAACAGGGGCTAGGAATAAGTTTCCAGAAACAGGATATCAGTGGTTTAAAAAGCAAGCAAATTTACATACACAAAAGCTCTCATGTGGTTGTGCTGTTGCGTGTCTTTTTAGTTCATCCATCTTAAATTGTTATTTGCTCTTGGTGCGTAGGTGTCTGCTTTCAAGGCTTCTTTTCCCATATCAAATGTGCAGCAGTTCATTCTTGTCTGAGAAGTAAATACAGCACAGCCCCACCACAATGCCATTCTAAGTACTTTGGTTTTGGTTAAACGGCAAATCCAGTCATGTTCACCAAACCACTTCCTTCCCCCCAGTATGACTCATTCCTGCCAAAAGACAAAGGGGAAGGATCACCTTGGGCAGGTGGCCAGAGGTGCCCCTGGGGTCTCCTGAAATGGCTGCTAGCAAGAAGGGAGCAATTATATCCCACCACAGACTGAAAGCAGATGGTCACCTGTGGTGATAAGTATTAACGACTTTATTAAGCCTTTGATTTGTGACTGTATCATGTACCTTCCAGGCCCTCAAATTAGGTTACCTGTGTGATCTTCCCCCCTGCCCCCGAGACCCAGTTGCTCATTGTTTGGGCATGTGTTTTTATAGGTTACTCTCAAGCCCTGCTACTGCTGAACAGCTGGCTTCACCCCATCCTGCCCGCGCATAGTAGGCTCTGTGCTGGGTGCCAGTGGCAGATGCGGTGCTGCACGTGGGACTGCCTTTTAAGGAATGGTTTTCTGAACCTTTGGGGGTTTTATTCTTAAAGTGTGATCTATCCACAGCATAACTTCATACAGGAAATTCAGTTAGCATTCAAAGTTAGGAATCCTAGGATAATGTTGTACTCATAAAGTCGTCATCTCCGGAGCCTCTCCTCCCATTGTATTTTTACATTTATAACCCCACTTAACAGTAGTCTTCCATAATTCATTAAAGCCCAATATCAACTGCCTTCCTTGGAGATCTTGTTTGCTATCTTCTCAGTACCTTCTTTCTTTTTTCTGATGCACAATACAGGTTCACATCCTCTCCCGTGGCTGAGATTAAGGAATCACATGATTCAGTGTGCCCATCTGTAGCCTTCCTTCCCTGTCTACCAATCTTAATCACAGGGTAGATTCTATCACCACTGCTGAAGTATCCGTTCCCATGTCTCCAGGAGCCGAGCACATGGCAGCATGTCCAGTCTCTCCAGCCATGCACATGGACACAATTTCAAACTGACTCACAGGAACGTCCTGGGATCCCATAGTTCCTGTTTTATAAAGCCACATTTGGAAAGAACAATGAAAGAGTGCAGTGCCAGTGCGCCCATAAGGTAGACCCAGTATTTTCTCTGACCAGGAGAATAGCGCTAGCAAAATAAGTGTGTCTTGATTATTTTCCCCACTTCTCTGATATAACTTACGTAAATGAGTTTCTGGCCTCCCAGTGATTAGGTTACAACTCCTACACTCTGTACAACTTCAACAAAGTAAGGGGGCACCAGGTCAGAGGCCCCCAGCAAGGTTCCGCATTTTTAAAAATACATTTACTGAAGCACACATCACTATTGAAAGTAAGCCTGAACCTACTGGAGATTTTTGTTGGGGATAATATTTGCTTCCTAGTTCTCAAAGAGGTGCTTCTGGTTAACTCTGAATGCTTTCTGCCTTTTCCTCCTGGTTGTGTTCCAGAGTAGATACCAACAATATTCCTCTTTACAATCAGGAAGTTATTGAGCACTCATTCTGTGAGAGTCATGGCTGGAAGAGACAAAGTCTAGGGAAATTAGGAATATTCTACCTCTTATTTTCTCTGCATCGCATGAAGAATTAAATCATCAGGCCATCATCACCGTTGTCACTTAGTTAGATTTAACTGTTGTATAACTTATCCTACCAGCTTCTTCTCTCATTCATTCAGAACACATGTATTGAATACGTGTTATGTATTTGGCACTGTGCTTGGGCTGATGTTAGAAAAACTGGTAATATATCGTTCCCTGCTGTTGAGAACTTATGGTCTGATGAGCTGTGATGAGGAAAAGTGTTTATCTGAGTGTCGATATGATGATTGCTCTGTTAATGGCATTTATGTCAATAATAAGCCTCAATAATATATTTCTCTCCTTCATTTGGCCAATGTAATATTTATCTTCTCCACAAAATATGATCAGCCCTTTTGTCTACCTGATCTCAGATGAGATAACAAAATGTGTGTTGGGGTACAGGGTGACAAAACCACAAATACAATTCTTTCTTTAGCTAATGTTTCTCAATTCTTGGCAGATTTTAATTTTTAACATTGTGTGTCTTAGCTATAGTAATTCAGATTTAATTATCATGTGATCAAGCTGGGGTGATTGTTTTTAGTGTAGCCATAGGAAAGCAAAGCCGACAGCTGGGCTGCAGCTGGGTCCTGGCTGGCTGTGTTGAGCTGTGTCCAGAGGGAAAAGTGGTGCCAGCTCCCCAGGCTCTCCCGCTCCAGGAGATGGTCTTCTTTGGTCATCCAAGGCAATACATGCCAGATGCTTTTGATGCCAGTTCAATTAACACTCAGGAAATGAGACTTCAGTAAAAATGTATTAAGAATATAGCTCAAGTTTAGTGGGCATGTCATCACCATTTTCCTCTTTACAAATTCAATAAACTCACTACACAGAAAGAATATTTACCTTATATAATTAGGCAGTATTTCCCCTAAATTACAAAGATATGCTTTTAAATTTGGTTGTCTTAAGGTTCTCAGAACTCTCATAGGATTTTTATCTATGGTATTTAATTTTTGTCTGAAAATATTTTATAGATTCTATTGGGTAGAATAGCATACTTATGTTTAAAATATAGTCAGTTGGTTTACTGATGTTTCTTAATTTCACTAGAATTTGCATTAGTTACCTTTAAAAAAAAAAAAAGATTTTAAGGGCGCCTGGGTGGCTCAGTTGGTTAAGCGTCTGCCTTCGGCTCAGGTCATGATCCCGGAGACCCGGGATTAAGCCCCGCATGGGGCTTCCTGCTCATTGGGAAGCCTGCTTCTCCTTCTCTCACTCCCCTTCCTGTGTTCCCTCTCTGGCTGTGTTTCTCTCTGTCAAATAAATAAATAAAATCTTTAAAAAAGAAAAAAGATTTTATTTTTTTTTAGAGAGAGTGCACATGTGTGCAAGAGCACAGAGGATGGGCAGAGGGAGAGGGAGAGAGAGAGAGAGAGAGAGAGAGAGAGAGAGAGAGAGAGAGAGAGAATCCCAAGCAGACTCTCCACTGAGCCCAGAGCCCAATGTGTTTCTTGCTCCCACCACTCTGAGATCACAACCTGAGCAGAAACCAAGAGTTGGACTATTCCACCTAGGTGCCCCTGGTGCATTTTAACTTTCTTGGAGGAAGTCTGTTATTTCTAACTTAGATGAATCAATATCATCCCTATTGTAAATAATAATATAATGAAAGATGTAATACAATTTTTGCAATTAAGAATTGTACAAATCAATTAAAGAAAATCCATGAGAAAAATGAAGTAAGAGTTTGGAACAAGTAGTTCATAGATGGAGTATACAATTTGCCCGTGATAACCTTGATACTATTTAAAGAAATGCAAATTTTTTTTTAAGATTTTATTCATTTATTTGGCAGAGAGAGACACAGCTAGTGAGGGAACACAAGCAGGGGGAGTGAGAGAGGGAGAAACAGGCTTCTCACCAAGCAGGAAGCCCCATGTGGGGCTCTATCCCGGGTCTCCGGGATCATGACCTGAGCTGAAGGCAGACGCTCAACCACTGAGCTATCCAGGTGCCCCAGAAATACAAATTTTAGTACATTCTATAGGGAGGCTTTTCCTAATGTGTTAAGCTGTCAGTAGAAAGATGTAATTGATACTCAGGGAGACTAGAACAAATAAGGAAAGTTTCCTTTTGCTGGGCATTATTGGGGGTCCTCTCAGGAATGAGTTGTCTTTCATACATATGAGAAACTTCTTGTTGAAGGCTTTCTCACATATAACACATTCATATGGATCTCTGCAGCATGGATTTTATAATTATATCTGATTCCTGTGAGAAAGCTTTATTACTTTCAAACAACAAATACTTTTTTTCTCATGTATGAATACTCTGGTGCACATGTGGCTTGATATCTGGCTCTTGGGGTGACTGGATGGAGCCCTTAGCATGGTTACTACATTGAGAGACTAAGTCTGAGCATTTGGAAGTTTCTGCACATTTGACCTGTTAGTGCAGGCCTTCCCATAAAATAGTTCATATAGAGGTTTTTCTGCCATATAAATTAACTGATGCACTTGAAGATGTGATTTCCCTAGCGAAAGATTTCCCACAGATACTATTTCCATGAGGTTTCTCTGCAGTATGAATCTTCTGATGAGTAATCAACTCTGAGTTCTGTCTGAAGGCCTGCCAACATTCAGTACAGACATAATTTCTCTCCAGTATGAATTTTCTAGTATGCAGGCAGTCTTAATCTTTTCATGTGTTTTTCCACATTCAGTACATGTATAGTTTTTCTCTTGTGTGAACTCGCTGATGCACTAGTTGTTGTGGCACTTATGGTTGTTTTACTATTTTATCTTATATACTTGTAATCATTATTTGTGACAGCTGTCCAGTCCTGTGTCATAGCAAACCTCTCAGCCTCATTGAACAATATGCTTTGCACTAAATTGTATTTTTTTTGTTTTAGACCTGAATCTATTAAAGTGGAGTTGGACTATTTTCTGTTAATAATAGAAATTGTTCCAAGTTACGGTATTAGAAAACAAACCATTTGTTTCACATTGCATACTGATTTACCATAATATTCATCCTTCCTTTATGCAATCTGAGTGTAATCCAATCAAATGACAGTTTTCTTATTTACCGTCCCAGTGTGATAGTCACTCTTCCAGAGGAAGCTTTTGAAGGCCCTCATAGCATTTTGCCATTAAATTTGTACAATAAAATAGAATGGTTTCTGTGTTTTATTTTACAGTATATCGGCATATAAAAATTGTTATGTCAAAAGTATTTGTTTTCTTAATCTTGTTACTCTCATTGTGATGAGGTTTAAAAAAAATTTGAGCATGGTTGATGCACAATGTTTCAGGTGTAGAGCATAGTGATTCACCACAAGTATAGCTCACTGTAAATGTAGCTACCATCTTTCATTTTGTGATGAATTTTTTATTATCCAAATATGGGCTAAATATTTATCAACCTGTGTTTCTTTGTTGTGGGTTGAACATACAAGTAAAAATACCGGTATCATTTTCATTAGACATCAACTGATTTGTCAGAATTAATTTTTATTTACATGTCTTTTTTTTTGAAGATTTTATTTATTTGACAGAGAGAAACACAGCCAGAGAGGGAACACAAGCAAGGGGAGTGAGAAGGGAGAAGCAGGCTTCCCACCGAGCAGAGAGCCCGATGCGGGGCTCGATCCCAGATCTCTGGGATCATGATGTGAGCCGAAGGCAGTTGCTTAACCAACTGAGCCACCCAGGCGCCCCTACATGTCATTTTTTAAAGTACTATTTATTGAGTGCTTGCTGTGTATAACAGAGACTGTGCAGAATATTTCATGCACTGTCTCATTTAATTATCTTAGTAATTTTTGGCATGACACTGTATTTTCAACTTGGTGATAGTTCCAGGTGGGCTAAGATAGAGCATGGGTAGCAGTAGTTCAAAGTGATTCATTGATAAAACGTGTAAAGCTAGAGCAACAGGCTAAATTACTCAAATATTGTTCAGGTATAAATTTTTCTTTTAGCCCACATGGGATTCTGTCCTTTGAATAATGAGAAAACATGGTCTTCTGTTTAAGCAGAGAATTTGAGAGTCACTAGATTATTTTGTGAACTTTTAATTTTTACTATCTTAACTCTGTGAGTTGTTATATTTCTGTTACAAACCAGCTGGAAATGTTGAATGGATGTGCCTAACTATTACTAGGGTGCATTTTGTACATTCATAGGCTGAGAGCATCTGTGAATAGTGCTTGGTTTTTAGTTAGTAGTGTTTGTTCATGGTTCTGTGTCCTATTGAATTGGGACTTTGCTTACATAAAGAACTGTCTATAAAGTGACAGGCAAGTAAAGGTGGAATTTCTTCCTTGGGGAAATCTGAAGTGTGGAGTTATAAGCAAATATTAAGGTTCAAAGTGGATAATATAATGAGCACAGTCAAGGAATTAGTAATTATGTAACACTTCATGTTTGCAAAATGTTTTATAGCCATATTCATTAATTTACATAAGTCCCCTGGAAGGTAACAGTGTTATTACATGTGTTTTATAAGCAAGAGGGGCAAAATGTGGGCAAATTAAGTGGCAAAAAAAAGAGTGACAAAAATTAGGACACTGATTCTGAGGTGTGGGCCTCTATCCTATACCATGTTGCTTCATTAGGGAAATAAAGAAATAAAATGCTTCTGTTTTGTTCCAGATATGGGCATAGTACTTATTTGGGTAATTGTTTATGAATATTTATATAATTTTATATATTCTTTTAATTTTTGGTTATGTGGCTCTAAGACCTTCTAACACAAATTCTAATGAATGAATATCTGAGCTTATTAGCTCATGGGTAAGGTTTTGAGTTATAAATTCTCTGTAAAATGCTGCAGATGTCATGACCAACAGATTGGTGAATATGTCCAGTCAATGGCTCAGTGTTGATCTAGAAATAAAACATTGTGAGACCAACAGAGGTATGACCTGGGAGAAGTGACCTTGTTGACCTTGCACTACCTGTGGCTCTCTCTCTCTCTGTTACTCTGTTTCTCTTTGTACTTTCCTTCCCCTTTCTTACCCCCACCAAAGAATAGCAAATTTCTGCTAAAGAGTAATAATTTGCTCACAAGCTCGAAAAGGTAAAACACGATTGTCCATAACAGAAGAGTAGTCTAAAAACTGACTTGGGCCCCTACGTTAGAAAGCAGAAGGAGACATGATAAAGTATTGCATGCAGTTAACTTTTCTTTTACTTACTGAGTGCTCAGAAACTGCTTTAACACCCTGAGGTGTGACCAGAAGGTAATGAAGAGTGATTTTTTGAAAATAAATATGCTGTAAGGTACACTGTTTAAATGACTACTATTCTTCAATGTAGCCATTCTTTACACAAATCCAACAATGCTGTCATTGCAAAAAATATTTTAGAACTCGTCCTTTTGAATTGCCTTTAGAAGCCATTTATGAACTATAAAGGAAAACAGTCTCATATTTACTTAAAGTCATACCATGTTTTTTTAATCAACTCTTCCCCTTGCAAGAAACTTATTACCCAGATAGATTACTGACCTTTTCACCAGCCTTTGTTCTGCACTAATTTTTCTTTTCTGTTGTCAGTCCTGTACTTTTAAAAAATAAATATTTGCCATCAACGAAGGTATTTATTGTTTTAACTTTTTTATTTTGAAATAATTTCGACTTTAAGAAGTTATAAAAATAGCACAGACAGTTCCTGTACATCCTTCACCTGGTACAGTTATCAAAATCAGGAAATTAACATCAATAAAATACTATTTGTTAATCCATGGACCTTATTTAAATTTCTCCAGTTTTCCCCACTAATATTCTTTTTCTGCTTTACGAGCCAATCCAGGGTCCCACACTACTTCATTTTGTTGTCATGTGTCTGTCCTTGGTCTCTCCTAATCTGTGATAGTTCCATGAGGACATTTAAAGGAAAGTACCACCTCTCTCCCAAACCTTCTCCCCCCCCCAAAAAAGAGCCATATACTCTGAAAGTGATTCCAAAAATATCTCTGTCACTGTCACTGTCTAGCACATTCTTTTTTCCCCCTAGTTTTATTTTATAGTTTGTAATACAACAGAATAGTTGACAGAACACCAGTTTTTCAAATTACTGGTCTATGTATTTGAGGGTTCTCCTTTTTTTTTTTTTGGTATTTGAATTTTGAAATATAATTAACATACAGTATTATATCAGTTTAGGTATATAACATAATGTTTTAGCAATTCTGTACATTACCCAGTGCTCACCCAGATGCAAAGAGCCACCTGTCACCATACAACAGTATTAAAATATTATTGACTATATTCCCTATGCTGGACTTTTTATCTCCATGACTTATGTATTTGATAACTGGAAATTTGTACCTCTTAATTTATTTTTTCTGTTTTCCCATGCCACCCTCCCCCTTCCCTCTGGGAACCACCAAGTTCTCTGTATTTAAGAGTCTGTCTGTTAGTTCATTTGTTTTATTGTTTATTTGTTTATTTTTAGATTCTACATATAAGTGAAACCGTAAGGTATTTTTTTGTGGCTTATTTTGCTTACCATTTACCCTTTACTTTTACCCATGTTGTTACAAATGGCAAGATCTCATTTCTTTTTTGTGGCTGAGTAATATTCCGTTGTAAATATACACCACATCTTCTTTATTCATTAATCTGTTGATCAACACTTGGGCCACTTCCATATTTTGCCTATTGTAAATAATGCTGCAATAACCATAGAGGTATGTATATCTTTTTGAATTAGTCTTTTTGTTTCTTTGGGTAAATACCCAGTAGTGAAATTACTGGATCATCTGGTATTTCTATTTTTAATTTTTTGAGAAACTTCCGCCCTGTTTTCCACAGCAGATGGACCAATTTATGTGCCTACAATAGTGCACGAGTTTTCTGCATCCTTGCCAAATTTGTTATTTCTTTTCTTTTTGATTCTACCTATTATGCATCTTGTTCATTCTTTCATTTATTTGACTAGTTGTGAGCCTACCATGTGCCAAATTTGTGCTGATTGCTGCAATGAAAAGAAGAATGAGATGTGCTTGGGCGTAAAGGAACTCAAAGCGCATAAAGGCAACAAAACTATCCATCACCCTGGTGCAGGTGTATATTGAGCTCTGGGAATTTTGTCCTGGGGCTCAGAATCTCTTGTATCCCTATCTTCCTTCCATTTTTTCCTGCCATCACCTTAGTTCAGACTCTCATTACCTTGTGCCTTATCAGTCATTTCCTAACTGGTCTTTCTAGTTCTAACTCTCTTCTTCTTTCCAACTTACATAAAATACCTCTGTACATGCAATATCTCTCTATTCAACAACTCTTAGTAGCTCTCCCCAAGTTAAATTTTTAATAATCTCCCAAGTTGGTAACTTGGCAGACCCAATGTTTCTGTGACTCACTGAGACTGCTCTAATAGCTTCTTAATTGGTTGCTCCATATCTGCTCTCGTATCCTCATGTTGTAGACAGAATGATCTTTTATAAAATGCAAATCTGATTACATAATGCTTCTGCTAGACCCTTTCAGCAGCTTCCCATTGTCCTTATGTTAGCATCTGAAATGTTTAGGATTGGCCATATGTTAGGATTTGGCCATAATATTATTGCCTCATAGGGTTTTTGGAAGTATTATGTGAGTTAAAACTCATAAAGTGCTTAGGAAACTGCCTGGAATGTAGTAAGCAATCAATAAAAATACATATTCTTCTTTAATCAAGAGCTTTAGTCAAGAATTTAGTAATCAGGGGCACCTGGGCAGCTCAGTGGGATGAGTGGCTGCCTTTAGCTCAGGTTGTGATCCCAGGGTCCTGGGATCGAGCCCCGGGTCAGGCTCCCTGCTCTACACATAGCTCTACACATAGCGTGCTTCTCCCTTTCCCTCTGCCTGCCACACTGTCTGCTTGTGTGCTCTCTCTCAAATAAAATCTTTAAAAAAATGAATTTGATGAATCATAAAATGCCTTTTATCATGTATAGAGGTGACAGTATAATTTATCTCTTTTGATGTTCAAATATGGTAACTTATATTAACAGATTTCTTAATATTGAGCTATCCTTGTATTCCTAGATAATCCCCATTTGGTCATGCTGAATATGCTTTCAAGGTGTTGCAAGATGGATCTGTTTGCTAGTATTTTATCTAAAATTTTGTATCTATAATTAGATTTACCTGTAATATTAATATTTTTGTGTTCCTCATTCTCTGGTCCACCTATCAGATATCTTATTTTCCTTTTTATGGCATTTTTTTACTACTATAAGTAATTATTTGTTCAATTATTTGTTTGATATCTTTTTTCTCCTGGAATGTAAATACTGCAAAGTCAAGAACCAAGTCTGTTTTGTTCACCACTGTATTTCCTAGCGCCCAATACAATTCTGAGAGCATAGTAGGTACTCACCAAATGTATATTCATTAAATAAATGAATAAATTAGTATGATTAAAGGGAATGAACACATTTTTGTTCAGGGCTTCATTTGACTTGAGCTCCTTCTAGTATGATAAGGGACTGTCAAAACTGTTCAAGTGCTTTACAGTTAACCAATTCCAAGGAGGGAAATTTTTAACAAATAGTGGCTCTTTTTTTTTTATTTCTTCTGGTCTCATAAATATGTGAGATTTAATAAAGATGTAGAAAAATTTTATAGATGTTATTGTATTGTTCCCTACCTACAGCACTTCCAATGAAGCTATTTTTCTTATTTAAATAAAAATAGATGCATTTACAAAAAAAAATGGGGCAGAGGGCTGAAAACTATAGTCCTTTGTCAGTTGTTCTCAAGAATCTGACCACTTAGAGCTTCTTGACTTTTTGTTTTTCCCAACACTTAACTGGTCACAGGAAATTTTGACTGTTAGAGATAACCTACCACTGGCGAAGTTCATATGAAAAAGGGAGAACTTGATTGGCCCACATCAGTGTTTAGGTTGGTCAGAGGACATTGACTAACATATAAACTGTGGATTCTTAGGTCAATATAGTAGCTTTCATTTACTTGGCAGGGACATGGGGGTAGTAGGATCATATGATAAACCATGGCTGCTACCCCTCAACAGGGTAAACTAATATCCCCTATAGAAATGTGGGTAGGCAGGTGCCATAATACATGTCTGCCACAGCTTCTTACCTTAAAACATTAGAAAAGTTTCATAAATGCGCTGGCTTTCAGTTTCTTCACTTTTAAAATAAGGCTAATAAAGAAGGCTTGCAAAGTTACTGTAATGATTAGACATAATATATGTAAAATGCCTGGTGCTTAGTAGTACTCAATGAGTTATAGCTAGTGTTTTTCATGTATGAGGTAATAATATGTTCTAATCTGGATCACACAAAAGAAAAAATTCTCTAACTTCCAAGGAGTTAAGATATAATGTCAAAACTCAGAGACCTTAACTTCCTTAGAACACATTCTTTCTGTTTTAAAGAAATGGTTGTAGAGAATTCTATATCTAGCAATATGATAGAAGATGGTACATTACACCTAAAAATTCAGGTTAAATGTAAAATCTGTCTTTCTAAAGCATGATTCATCTGGAGATAAAGTTAAAAAAGTAAGTATTGACCAGAAATAACTGAAAAAAGAGCATTTCTCAGAAGAAAAAATTGGGGAGGATTTCCCCCTGAGAATAGCTGCCAGTCCTTGGTGAACTAGAGTCTGGATTCTCACGGGCACATGAGACACTCAGAGTTGAGGAGCTAGGAGACAAACTGGGGTCTGAGCAGGATAAGAGAATAAATGGGAGCTTCCTGCTTATAGCTGAGGCTCCAAAGGGCAATAACCTCAGTGGGCAAACTAGGAAAAGCTACCGCTGAAGTAGGAGACCTGCTCTTCTCAGCTACGGCTCTGAATGGATCAAGGGGTAAAAAAAAGGTGTGTATGGGCAGGGGCTGGAACTCTCCTACTGATTCATTCATCCATCATTCATTCATGCAATCAACAAATATTTATTAAGTGTCTATTCTGTACTAGGCACCATTCTAGACACTGGGCATTGTGAGAAGTTCTATACAAAGCTTGTGGGCTTAGGGCTAGATATTTAAACCATTTATATGGCTGAAAAAACCTGTCGATTAATTTGATGTGAAGAAGTATTCATTTGATAATGTCCCTCTATTGATAGTATTCACAGGCATTTGTGATATGAATGCTTGCTACATTCTAGGCACTATTCTAAGCAATTTTATGAGTTTTAACTCATATAATTTTTCCAAAAATCTAATGAAGCAATAGTATTATTTTCAAAAAGCAAGGAGGTTAAGTAACTTACTTACTCAAGAACACACAATTTATGTGTAGGAAAATTTAGTTGTAGTCTGTGCTTTTAACTATTACACTCTATTGTCTTTCATATAAGGATACTTTTCTCATACGTATATATGTGTGTATATATCTTATTTGAGAGGCTAACATCTTGCTTAATAGGAACACCAAATACATTTCCATAAGGTCATTGAGATGACTAGCAGAGAACTCAGAGATCATACCACTTGTGACATCTCTGTTCTCTGAGGCCTTATAAGAGTAAAACAGTGAACAGGCTTCCTGATGTCACTTACTTTGCAAATAGTTTTTGCTCATTTTGAATAATCAATAGACCTCACAGTTAATAATAATAAAGACAGGTTTTCTTACTCTCATGAGATAAAAGTATAGTTGAAAGAGATGATGTGATTTTCTCAAGCTCTCATGACAAACAGGTGACAGAACTAAATTTTCCCACATAATTTCATTTTGGATGAGAAGTATATCCTTATTTAAAAGATTACATGAGCCATAAGCTTTATGGAGTGCGTAAGCCAGCAGTAACATTACTGAGCCCAGTACAAGGCATCTAGCGAAGAGGTCTGAAAACTGGGTAGGGTTCTCACCTTAGTTTCTATGGCATTCAAGGCAAAATTAATTTAGAGTCCGGCAAGTGGAATTGCAGAATTTAAGAGGGCAAGAAACGAATGATCTGTGTTCACTTCTTTTCTTATCCTCTCATTTTCTTTCGCTGATGTTCTTCTCAGATGCCAGAGACCAGTCGTGTCTGCTAGCTGACTGGGCTCTGCTGGCTCATCAAGGGGCTGTGGTGGTGCTTGTTTGCATGAGAGCTGGAAGAAACGATGCAATGGAAAAAGCACATGCATTGTTTGTCAGGGGCCGACTGTGTCATTTTTGGTGCCCTGTGTTCCTCCAAGTGGGCACGGAGGCTGATCACTCTTCTACTGGGGCCTCAAGAACGCAAATTACAGGAAAGGCAGGCTGAGCTTCACTGAGCAGCGGCAGAGCACTTTGCTTAGCGTGTCACACACCCAGGTTTGTGTAGGTAATTGGTACAGTTTGGCTTTGGTCACTCTGGTTGCCAAGAGGATTGGATATGCCTGGGGAACAAAAATGCCTCATTTCTGGGGATATTGGAACCATTTAGATATTTAAGAACTTTTTATATATTCATTTATTTACTTATTCAAGAGATTTATTTTTAAAAGATAAACCCCTTTTTCTGGGGCACCTCGGTGGCTCAGTTGGTTAAACATCTTACCTTCAGCTCAGGTCAGGGTCCCAGGGTCCTGGGATCAAGCCCCACATTGGGCACCCTGCTCAGTGGGGAGCCTGCTTCTCCCTCTCCTGCTTCTCCTGCTTGTGCTCTCTCTCTGTCAAATAAATAAATAAAAATTTTTAAAAAGGTAAACCCCTTTTTGGATGACGGATGAGACAGTTGATCTTAAATGTCATATAATCTGCCATGAAATTTGATGGACATCTCTGTTCTTAGAACTGCAGTTCCATCAAAGCCCATTCTTCGGTGTCATTTAGAAGTGTAACAAATATAATAAGACACCATGACACATAGGACCATATAGAAAGGGACTATAAAACAGTTACTGAAATGATACTTGTGAAGTCAAAGCAAGATGTCCCTACAGCAGGTCTTCGCAATGACCATCAGGATTTATGTTGATGGGCGCTCTCATTCAACCCGGCGTTGCCCTGTGGCTTCTCAGGTGCTAGATCTGACATGAATAACTTGACTGCATAACTATAATGAAATGAAGATTGAATTATATACATCTGTGTCTTTGAGCCATCCAGTTTCTTTGGCTTGATGATAATTTGTTTTTTTTTCCCCCATAGTAGCCAAAAAATACTCATTCTTTTTATCAGTTTTTAAATATTCATTCTTAGCTCTTAGTGTGGTCTAGTTTCTTGATCACTTTTATTCCTTTGGTTCTGTTGTGCATATTATTTTTCTGGGGCAGCCATTTAACTCTTGTGTGTGCCAGAAAACAACTCAGCAGTTGCAAAATTACTTTCCTTCTTTATGGATTATCTGTATTTGAGTCTTTCAGTGCTAAATCACTGTCAGCAAAGATCAGAAGCTGCAGCCAGAAGTGTTCCACTCCTTTGAACAGCTTTATCAAACTCTGCCTACCTCCCTGCCTCCCACAAATGGATTTTTCATGTGACACTCTAGTCTATATGAGATTGCTGCTGGTCTGAAGAAGAGGCTGTACAAGGACTTTCCTGACAGCAGAGGTGCCTTTAATTCCTTTGTGCCTAAACTGCAGCAGCTGTTCCAGACCCACAAGTGAACAGCTTGTTTTCCAATCAAAATGGGTTCTTTTGCAATTCGACCTTTTTTGGAAATTAGGTACACTTTCCAACGTATATGTTTTGAGGCCCTTGGGTATTTGAAATATTCCCTAGTCCACTTTCCCAGCCAGAAAAGATACCATGTGTGAAATATGTAGAATGAGAATGTCAAGGTGTTTGACTGGATTCTTTCTGCAGAAAATATACTTACTTATTGCAGTTTCTCTGTCAAGACTTTAAAGTAAGAGAAAGTCTAAAAGCACCTCTCCAGAACTGCAATCATTTATGTCTGCTGGTATAAATAGAAACTTCCAGAATATAAACCAGTGTGCCACGTCAAATACCACCTCCTTTTTGAAGCCTTCTTCAATGCCTTGTGCAAAGGAAGTCCTTCTTTCTCTGCTTTTCCAAAGCACTTTCTACTTCCAAAAAAGCACTTATCTCACATCTCAGACTGCCTCTGAAATATTTGTTTCACTTTTCTTCCCACCTACCACTGAAATCAGGGTAGAAATTTTGTCTTTTTCATTATCGTATTCCCCCAACAGCTATACCCAGTCCCTTGAATATAGCCATAGATCAACAACACACCTCAGTTCACCTGATTTGCACCACTAAGAAGGTCTGTTCACTCCCTCATCTCTGCTAGATTATGTGCTCTTGAAGCACGATTCACACACTATCCCAGTGATTTGTTTATATAGTTGTTTCTTCTATTAGACTGCAAATTCCGTGGAAATGCAACTATGCTCTCCATCTGTATTTCCCCAGGGCCTAGTATAGTACTAGGACACAGAGAGTACTCATTACATTTCTATTAAATGAATGTTGGACTTATTCAGTGAATAATGGCCTCAAGTTATAGTAATGGGGCAAAAAAAAAAAAAAGGTCCATTTTCTAAGGTTAGCTACACTGCATAATAACAATAGGCATAAATGACAATTGCACATTACAATGCATGTACATGTGTTAGTGCTTTCTATCCCTAGAGAACCATAAGTACCAAAAAGTATTTAGCTTATGGTCATATCATCATGACAAGAAGAATATGTTGCTTTTTAACTATTACTTTAAAACATAGAGATGGTAATCTCTCATCTGTTAGAGGGTTAAATAGAATTGATTGTTGTCATTTGCCCTGCTCTGTAATCAGATCAGGTGTGACTTTTTGAGTTTTCATTGTATCTGTTGATGGAATTACCTGTTAATTAGTCTGGCTATCCCAGAGATATAAGTTCCCTGAATTCCAAGAAGTACAATGCCTCTTATCCCCAGGTAGGAACATAGAGCCTAGAGCCTAGAGAGTATGGTAGATGATCAATAAATACCTACTGAATTGAATGTAAGAATGTTTGTATGACCCAAATAGAAAAACTTATACAAATTCTTTATCTTAACTTCAAAGTGGAAGTTCTTTTTACTGCTCGTAGAATAGTGGTGGTGTTCGCAAGTTAGAATATGGGTCTGGTGTTGGTTGTTCCTAGATTCCTCCTTTAAAATACTAAACTTAATTCCTTTAGAAACTAACCATGTTTGTTTCTCTTTCTCTGTCTTAGATTCTTACTCAGAGAAATAAACTTTTAGGAAAGCTAATGTGAGGAGAAATCAATTAGATCACAAGAGGAGTTTTTCAGCAATCAAATTTTCTGTAATTTTCAGATTGACTCTGACAGAAGCACAAGTTTCATCATTAAGACCTTATAGATCCTGTTTTGTATCTCCATTCTCACATGAACTGAACTTGATATTAAATATATAGTTTTTACAGGACACCTAGGTAGCTTGGTCAGTTAAATGTCCAACTCTTGGTTTCTGCTCAGTTCATGATCTTGGGGTTGTGAGATAGAGCCCACATCTGGCTCTGCACTCAGTGCAGAATCTGCTTGGGTTTCTCTCTTTCCTGTCCCTGTACACACACACACACACACACACACACACACACACACTGTCTCTCAAATAAATGAAATCTTCAAAAAATATATTATTAAGTATACAGCTCTTAGTAAGTTATTCCCTTATTTTTTTTTAAGATTTTATTTATTTGATAGAGAGAAACACAGCCAGAGAGGGAACACAAGCAGGGGGAGTGAGAGAGGGAGAAGCAGGCTTCCAGCTGAGCAGGGAGCCCGATGTGGGGCTCGATCCTCGGTCTCCGGGATCATGACCTGAGCTGAAGGTAGTCGCTTAACCAACTGAGCCACCCAGGTGCCCCATATTCCCTTATTCTTAAAGTGACTCAAATAATTTGAATTTAAACTCTCAACTCAGTTTTGATAACCCTCCAATTTTAAAAATTAATATGTCATTGAAATTAATTTTTCTTTAATTCCACAGATAACTTCCTAGAGATGGAAAGGTAGCTAGTCTTTTCCACTTCTCATGAGATAATATATAAACCAAACCACTTGCAATATCATCTGCTACTTTATATCTTTCTTTCATCATCCAGGGCACCAGTCTTGCTTCTAGAGCAATGCAGTATGAATGTAACAGCTACACAATGATTTAGCTGCTGGAGACCTTAGAGATCATCCATCTGTTTTGAGCTCTTCATTGTATAGATGAGGAAAGAGGCTTTGAGATTTTAACTGATTTGTGTAAGTTTATGGAGCTAATCCATGCTAGCGCCTAAACTGGAACCTCATTCTTTTCACAGCTTGCTCAAGACCCTTTTCTACAATGCCTTATGGATTTTCTTTATCTAGTGAGGCAAGATGCTCACGTCCAAGCTGCAGGTGACAATCAGAATTGTTTAAATTGAGTGTTTTGGGTGGCAACACACAGCCAACATGTAAAGGCTTAAATATGTTATTCTTTACCTAGAGAGTTAGCCGTGAGGTACAGTGTAGACACCATGCGGGAACAACAGGGAAATGCCTCATTTAACGAGAGAGGTGAGGTTTTTCCTTAGTGTTAAACTAGGACTCAATAAGTATTGGATCACAGTGGCTATTTACCCAATTCTCTTAGAGTATTTTGCCAGAGCAAGAAAGATGACTAGAGAACTCAAGAGCACACATTCACATTCCAGTGAAAGAGTGTATCAGTCAGAAAATATGTTGGTCAGCTGTTGAAGCATAGACAAAGTGGAATCACAAGGTAAAGGTTACCTGCACCTACATGAGCATCCTGTACTTCAGTGATTCTCAAACTTTAGTGTGCTTCCAAAGTACCTGGAGGGCTTACTAAAATACAGATTGCTAGGCCCTACCCTTCAAATTCGTAGGGCCCAAGAATTTACATTTCTTTTTTTTTTTTTTTTAAGATTTTATTTATTTATTTGACAGAGAGAAACACAGCCAGAGAGGGAACACAAGCAGGGGGACCGAGAGAGGGAGAAGCAGGCTTCCCACCGAGCAGGGAGCCCGATGTGGGACTTGATCCCGGGTCTCAGGGATCATGACCTGAGCCGAAGGCAGTCGCTTAACCAACTGAGCCACCCAGGCGCCCCAAGAATTTACATTTCTAACAAGTTCCTGGGTAATACTGATGCTGGATGGGGAACTACATTTGGAGGCTCACTGGTCTACAGGCATATTTGTTTTCTGTTGCTGGGTAACAAATTAATGAAGTGTGACAAATCTGGCAGCTTAAAACAACACCTATCTATTAGCTCACAGTTCTGTAGGCCAGAAATCCAGGACAGCAGGGCTTAGTTCTCTGTTTAAGGTGAAATCAGGTGTTGGCTGGCAACATTCTCACCTGGAGCTCAGAGTCTTTTTTCAAGCTCATTCTGGTTATTGGCAGAATTCATTCCCTCACAGCTATAGGACTGAAGTCTTGTTTTTTGCTTTCAGCAACTAGCAAGACTTGAGGACTATTCTTGGCTCCTGGGGGTCACTCTCAGGTCCACATAGGCTGCCTTGAAGGGAGAAAATATGCTAGTCTGGCTGACTCAATGCAGTCATTGAATTTCTCTTAGAAAATTAATAGATCAGTATTCTGATTATATACCATAGGCGAACTTGTTTAATGTGGCTCTCCTCTTAATATATGGTCCCAGTCTTGCTGCATTTAATAGATTGGGCTTTGAGACTGATTAGCTGTGATTCAGATTGTGGGTGAAGAAAAACTCGTCAAAATGTTAGGGACAGATTGGGCAGCTAGCCTGCCCTCCTAGGCATCATCATCCCCCCTGTACTGCTTTAGAGTAGTGCTTGTTCCTCAAACTTCCCATTTTGTAGCATGTCCTAGATTAAAACCATGATTAGAATTAAAATGGAAAAGTTCTTAGAAATTCAAACAAAATGTCCAGTGATTTTTTCTTTAGGCAGTCTCTCCAAATGCTCTTTTTGTGGGACTTGATTCTCTTACTAGAGCCTTGAGATGAAGTTTCTGACCTGAAGTAGGATCTTGAAAATAAAATTAGAAAGGGTGAAACAGTGGCAGCGTCACTTCTCTTCCCAAGGGAATTCCTGCAACCATCAGGGAGGAGTGCATCACAGTTGCAAATGGTTGGGAGTTAACAAATTAGGCTTTGTGATCTACTGGTTTTCGGTACCTGGTCTGTATGCCTAATTGTGTATGTGTGTATTACACTTCTATTTGCCTCATTTTGTTTCTTCATCCATTAAGAAATGGATTTATTTGAGTATCAATGGCCTGGAGGTCCTATTATACAAATTTAATTAGCTGATTCCTTTATATGACTTAGATATGCAAATATAGAATTCTTAAATTCCTTTAGTAAAGATTGGTGATCAGGATTATTCTTAGTTCATTCCTTTGTCAGATCAGGATAGTGTCATACTGTCAGAGAATAAAACTCAGTCTCTATTTGACTTCATTCCTAAAGTCGGTGATAGCCATATCGGAACAACTGTCATGTAGTACACCTTTGTAGACTGAGCTGAAACGAACAGCATAAATCCAACACACTGAAAGGTTACTTAGATTTTAAAAAGTCAACTATATATTTTGGGCGGAAAATATTTAATTTTATAGAAGTTAACATGAAGACGACTTTGAATTATAGTTGCCTGTAAACTAAACTGCCCTCAGTTTCGTTCACTGTATCATGGGCTTTGTAGCTGCATTAACATAAGCACATGTCCAGATAAAAAATGGACATATTATTCTTATCTCTGTTCTGGGCAGACCACCTTTTGTTTGACTGTTCAGAAAGATTTTGGTAAATGAATTTATTTAGGAGGGATCATTCAGATTAGAGATTGGAAGTCAAGTCACATGAAGTAGTATAGTTCAACAAATTGGCATTACTTGGTCTAAAAAAGAACTTTTGGGGTATGTTTAAGTTATGACCCTTTGATTACATTAACTAGTTAACCTAAACAATAATATACCTGATTGGAAGAGTATCAAGCAGCTTATAGAGTCAAAGAGAAGGTTGAAGAATCAAACTTAGATCGGATGGGGCCAGAGCAACCTAAGAGGTCTCTGCAACCCTGGTGGTCATACTCTTCATGGCTTCACTGCCAGAGTGAGCATGCTCTAGCAACTTTCAGCATTTTTGTCAGGATTCAAGTCTAGGGAGTCTAGTTTGGGCATTATGCTCACTCTGGCTAGAGGAAGGCAGGACACTTGACTTACAGTCCCACTGGGCTACATTCAGTAGAGTAGAGGTAATTTTCCCCCAAAGAACTGCAGTGCCTTTATTAAAATAGTAGGGAAATTGGGGCACCTGGGTGGCTCAGTTAGTTGGGCGATTGCCTTTGGTTCAGGTCATGATCCTAGAGACCCAGGATCAAGCCCCACATCAGGCTTCCTGCTCAGCTGGAAGCCTGCTTCTCCCTCTCTCACTCCCCCTGCTTGTGTTCCCTCTCTCGCTGTGTTTCTCTCTGTCAAATAGATAAAATCTTTAAAAAAAAATAGTAGGGAAATATATGCTATACAGTCAAAAAGTAGTGGATGTTCGCAACAGGTTATGTAATCATGATCTTTGCATATTTGGAAAAGAGGTGAGACTTGATACAGATGTAGGGGAGTGGATAGAATGTCCAGGGGAGCTTACTGTGTTTCAACTTGAGGAATAGCCTTCTAACAATTAGAACTGTGAACAGGCTGCATTGTGAGGTTATGGACCTCCCATTTTTATTAGGATTCTTTTGGTTGCATGTGGTAGATTTGGTAAAAGAAGAAAATTATTAGAAAAATACTAAGAATATTTCATGTGAACAAAGAAAGAATTGACCAGCCAAACTGTGAGAAGGGCAGACATCCTACTGGGCCTCAGAAACAATTAGAACCAGAGACCTAAATGCAGCTGGCCTTATTTCTCTTTCTACCATCCTCTCTTCTGGATATTGACTTTATTTTCTTTCTCTGCAGACTCATGTACATCATATGAAACATCGCTGCTAAGAGTACCTGTATTTCATAACTCACAATATTGCAGAGAAACTCTCTTTATCACATTTAGTGAGGAAAATCTTGGGGGTAAAGAATCTGATCCACTTTGGCTCAGGTGTCCAACTCTGGACATCTCAACCCCTGCTAAGGGTCAGGACACTTGGTATGGATCAGGTGCCTTCTCTGAACTGAACTAGGGTATGGGGAAAAGTTAGCTCGTGATAGAACCACAGTTTACAGAAGAAAGAGGGATACTTTTTTCAGAAGGGAATGTGGTGGGTGGGTAAAATAATGCTATTACTTTATTGCTGTATCTGTTCAAATAAAGATCAGTCAGAGATATTACAGAAAGGACTGTTGAATCAGTCAGAGATGGTACGGAAAGGATTTTTCTGTTGGGAATTTGAACTGAAAAGCAGGCACATATTGGATTTAGGTTATGTCTGCAATTTTCTTTTTCTGGTGTATTTTAACTCAAGGATTACTCTGGTTGGAAACCAGGGAATATTTACCCTATAGATGTATTTTTGAGTTTGAGAATGGAGGAAAGTATTTTATTATTTAAAAATGAATGTTCAGTATGGGAGAAAGCATTTATACTTAAAAAAAATGGAACCTAGGGACTTAAAATCACATAGATTACCTTCAGAAGGATAGAACACTCTTAAATCTGAATGATTTATTGTAAGAGGAATTTGAAAAAACTTTTATTTTGAAATAATTATAGATTCACAGGAAGGTGCAAAGAAATGTCCAGGGAGTATTATTCAGATTATTCAGCATAATTTACTTGGGGTTCATCCAAGTTGTTGTGTGGATATATAATCCATTCCTTTTTATTGCTGAATATTATTCTGTGGTATGGAGGTACCACACCCTTTTAAGGGTATTTGGATAGTTTCCAGTTTGAGGCTATTATGAATAAAGCTTATATGAACATTCCTGTACAAATCTCTACATGAAATTAAATTTTCATTTCTCTGGGATATGTACCTAAGAGTGCAATTCTGGCTTGTGTGATAAATTGAATTTTGCTTTTAAAAGGTACTGTCAAACTATTTTCAGAGTTCCATTTTACATTCCCACCAGCAACATATGAGTGATCTAATTTTTGTGTCCTCTTCAACATTTGGTATTATCACATTTTTATTTTAGCCCTTTTAAGAGTTATGTAGTGATATTTCATTGTCATTTTTCTAATGGCTAATGATACTGAACATCTTTTCATGTGCTTACTTGCCATCTGTGTGTCTTCTTAGGTGAAATGTCCTTACATATCTTTGCGTTCATTTTCTAATTGAATTTTTTGTTTTTCAAAGTTGAGTTTTGAATTCTCTTCATAGCCTGTACAGGAGTCCTTTGTTAGTTATGTGATTTACAAATATTTTTTCCCAGACTGTAAATTGGCTTTTAAAATCCCCTTAACCTAGTTTTTGGCAGAGCACAAGTTTTAAATTTTGATGAAGATGGCTCTCATTATATATTTGTGATTTATCTAAAGAATTTTAAATTGTCAAATTACCTACTCCACCTTCTTTCTCAGCTCAGACATGGTTAAATTTAAGATGAATAAAATCATTCAGTATACTGTGTTTAAGTATAGTGGAATGCCTGTGTGTTTGGCTCTTTTCTAGTACCAGGTTTTTCCTCTTTAGTGGTGTTTTAATTAATGAAGAAAAATTCAGCTCTTTTAAGGAGGTAACTTCATTCTGAGATTCAGCAAGATTTCACTATTGGTTCTACTTGTACCACTAATTTTGCAAATAGAGGCACCTCACATTGCTAATATTTCCCTCTCTACACAATCCTGAACATACCAGAAGTTACAACAACATTCCGTGTTGCTTTGTTTGTACACATTTAGCTTTTGGCTTCTCCTTTTGGCAGTCCATTTGTTCATTCCACAAATACTGCACACCTACCAGTGTGTCAGGATTGTGCCAAGTTCAGGGTTATAATGGGGAACAGGATAAGCACAGATGCTGACCTCATGGAGTTTATATTTTCATTCTTACTTCTTACCATTATAGACTTGTGCTGCCTGTGAATATTTCACTGATTCAATTAAATATCCTTATTTCCCATCTCTTGTTAAAGAATCTTCCACATTTGTCCAAAATGCAGAGCGTCCAAATCTCAGTGAATGGTTTTAATGCTTTGGGAGTGGCTGCATTCCATTAAGATGAAAACCAAGCCAAACAAGTAATACTTACAAGCATGCACATGTGAATATGTTATGAGGAGAAAAATCCTCATATTTAGCTACTTTCTTGCCAGTTGGGGAAATTTTTGGCAGAGCCTTAAGTTACCTTAAGAGTGATTGGGGATTCTAAATATGAGATCTCAAAGGCTTCTATTCACCTTATTCTATAAAATGCAGCCCAGCCATTTGAATGAACTAGTTAGTGAAATACCATTTGCATAGTCCACGTTTTTAAAAATCCCAGTCTTATATTATTTATAAAAACTGATTCCCTGTTGGTTTTATGGTATAAATGAGATACTTTTCCTACCTGTAAACTGGCTGACCTATTTGTAGTCTAGCTTAAATGTAATTTGCCCAAACATATAGAAAATTCTAAAAGAGATCTAAACTGTGTTATTTAGAAATCAAAGTTAGTTCAAAAAAAAAAATCCTGAGTTGAAATTTTAATTCTGAATTAATTCTTTGTTATGTAATAGCCTTTAATTTTTTTTGTTGATTGTTGTTGTGAGCAGGTTCACGTGTGACAGTTTGTAGATGAGCCAGATTTCTAAAGGTTTATATTATTATAAAAAACACATACAATTTATTCTGTACTGGGCATATCTTATGTTCTTCACAAATATCAGCTAATTAAATTATCATAACAAACCTATAAAATAGATGACATTATTAGCCCCATTGTATTGGTGGAAGAACTGAAGCACAAAATGGCTATTATGTCCCAAAGTCCCAAAGTTAGTTGACAGGCAGCAGAGCCAGGCAGGATTCAAAGTCAGTCCATCTGGCTCTAAGAGGCTGTGCTCTTAACACAGTTAATCAGGTGGCCCCATATTATGGTTAATCAGGTGTTTTTCAATAGAACACTATAAAAGACCCCATATTATGGTTAATCAGGTGTTTTTCGGTATAACAATATAAAAGCATTGAAGTGAGATTTTTCCCATATTTGAGAAAGCAGCATGGAAAAATAAGTAATACATAGAAGTTTTTGGTAGGAATGAAACTGAACTGAGAGGCAGAAGGTTTGAGTTCTGGCATTGCCAGTCCAAGCTGGGTAACTTTGAGGAGGTAACCAACCGTATTTCCTTTTGCTACTATAAGAATTACCACAAATTTAGTGGCATAAAACACCAGCTTATTCTCTTACATTTTTGGAAGTGAGAAGTTTAAAGTCAAGGTATTGATAGGGCTGCCTTCCTTTTGGAAGCTTCAAAGGAGAATCCATCCCTTTGCTTTTTCCATCTTCTGGAAGTCACCTTCATTCATTGGCTTTTGGCTTCTTTTAGCACCTTCAAAATACATCACTCCAATCTCTGGTTCCATTGTTATATATCTTTTTCTTTTCTTTTACCCTCTTCTCTCTTTGTAAATTCCTTGTAACTACAGTGGGCTCACCAGATAATCCCAGATAATCTTCCCATCTCAAAATCCTAATTTAAATGCATATGCAAAATCACCTTTACCATGTAAGATAACATATTCTTCACAGGTCCTGAGGATTGGGACTTGGGCATCTCTGGAGGGCCATTGTTCCATCTACCACAGTTACTTTATTTCTGTGGGCTTTAGTTTCTTCAGCTGTAAATTTAAAGAGCTGAACTAGGTGGTTTTTGAGGGTCCTCCCAATTCTGAAAACTCTGAAATTGCCTTTTTTTTTTTTAAAGATTATTTATTTATTTATTTGACAGCAAGAGAGACCACAAGTAGGCAGAGATGCAGGCAGAGAGAAAAGAGGAAGCAGGCTCCCAGCTGAGCAGAGAGCCTGATGCGGGCTTGGATCCCAGAACCCTGAGATCATGACCTGAGCTGAAGGCAGGGGCTTAACCCACTGAGCCATTCAGGTGCCTTGAAATTTCTAATCCTACCCTAGAATTCTCATTGCCGTCCATCAGAAATAGAGCTTTCACTGTTGAAATTTTGTTTGCAAATGTAAAATATTTTTCCTACTGCATTTTAAGCCTAAATTTTTCAGATGAAAAAGTGATAGGGTAAATAATTTCTTTCTCCCTCTGGTATTTTTAAGATTCTCAGATTTGTGAGAGGCAATATTACATACATTGTTGTAGCCAAACTTTGAGACCTACATCATAGTGGAGAGTCCTTGCAGATTTTTAGCAGTACATTGACTGACTAGAACCTTTTTATTAAAGAGTAATACAAAAATATAAATAAAGCTCTGGATATAAGTTAGGTTGCATCTGGATATAAGTTACACAGATTTCAAGAACTCCAAATGATTTAAACACTGAAGACATTTGTCATCTGGTTATCTTACATAATGAGGATACAGAGTTGGTAACAATTTAATAGCTAGTGCTATTATTTAGAAGTCCTATTCCTTGGGCACCTGAGTGACTCTGTTGGTTAAGCATCTGCCTTCAGCTCAGGTCATGATCCTGGAGTCCTGGGACTGGAATCCTTCGATGGAGCTCAGTGTTGGGCTCTCTGCTCAGCAGGGAGCCTGCTTCTCCCTCTCCCATTGCTTCCTTCCCCACCACCACCACTTGGCACTCTCTCTGAGTTTCAAATAAATAAATAAATAAAATCTTTAAATAATAATAAAAAAAAGACGTCCTATTCCTTCCATTATTCTACTCTGCCATCTTTGGTGAGTGGGCTTTTCTCTTAGAATGGCTCCCTTCAGGTTCACCAGAGGACTGCAGCATTTCTATCACATTCTAAACCAATACAATGCACAGAAAGAAGAGAGACCATCTCTTGTGAGGCTTTTTTTGGGGGGGAGGGGGCCATATGGAAACCTTTCTCAAGCCACTTGACAAGACTTCCCCATGTTTTATTGACCAGAATTCTGTCATATGTCCATTGAAAAATCAGCTGCAGGCACAGTGAATGTGATTACTACATTTGACTCAGTCGCATGTTGTCCAATAGAACTTTCTTTAATGACAGAAGTGTTCTGTATCTATGCTTCCAATGCAGTAGCTGCTAGCTGCATGTGGCAATTGTTGAACACTTGAAATGTGGCTAGTGCAACTAAGGAGCTGAGTTTTTGGAATTAATTTAAATTGAAATAATCACATAGGGCTAGCAGATATCATATTTGGCCACATAGAACCAGATCAGTCATTTGGGACAGAATGAATTCTAAGTAATTGACCAATTACCATGTTTAGTACATCTTTAATAAAACATCTTTTGTAAAACAATGAACAGGTGGTATATTTGTCTTTAGAACTTCAATCTAATTACTGACCCACTTGGGAGATTCTTTTGGAGTCAAACAAATTAAATACATAAAGCAAAACCAGTATACATGCTTATAAGGACAAACAGTGGCAGAATACCCTAGTTGAAGGGTAAGGAGGGAAGTCAGGGTATGCCAGCATGTGCCAGCAAACAGTGTGGTTCAACTTATAATGGAGGTTTGATTGGGATATAATTGGATAGGAGCTCTAACGGTGGGAAACAGACTGCTCTTCATCAGGAAGCAGGCTGGTTTTGCAATGTCATAAATAGGAAATAGCAACTCTTATTAATAGAGAATACATGCCAAATTCTGCCTGTCTTGGAGGTTGTAACTAGGAAAATGCATAGATGGCATCTGGAAGGATCCATCCATTTAATAAACATTTGTAAATCACTTGCTGTGTGCCAAGTATGTTCTAGGTACTGAAAAGATAGTAGACAAGACTAAGGAAGTTGGAACTACATTGTTATAAAGAAATAAATAATACTTTTCAAACTGTGATAATTGTTGACAAGAAAATAAAGCAAGAGAATAGGATAGAGTGAATGAAGTGAGTTTTAACAAATGCCTAGATCTGTGACTTTGTTGTCAAAAGCTCAGGGTTTTAAGTTTTTTCCTCTGGGAAGAGGACATTTGGTTTATAGGCTTCTTTAGTTCAAACAAACTAACTAACTAACAGACAAACAAACTCATTCTGTTTGGATTAGCTCATTGCCCAAAGAAAGAAAAATCAGTTCCTGAGAAGGCAGTATATTGCTTTTGCTTGAGATATTATGGTGAACCTTGCATGGCCCTATAATAGGGTGAAGTTTATTTCTAGCTTGATTATGTTCCTCTCTGTTCTTTGCCTTATCCGGAGAACTTTGGCTATCTTAAGTAAACCTTCTGGGCTTGAGCTTTCCCAAACATAAAATGGAATTATTAATAATAGTAATTGCTAATCATACAGGTTCTGGAAAGATTGCCCATTATAAAATGTTTTACATAAAGTTGTAGGCCAGAGGAAACAGTAGGTATTTCTTACTAAAATTGAGCAAGTGATTTAACATCTTTGGGTCTTAGTTTTTTCAGTGTTAAAACAAAATATTTGTAGTATTGTCAGGAATGTTAGGGAACAGATCCTCTCAGTGCTGACTGAAATAGAAATTGGTACAACCTTTCTGGAGAGCCATTGACAGAATAGCTAGTTTCAAGTTCTTTAAAATGTGTATACCTGTTTGGCCCAAGAAACAGGGCAAAATTGAGCAGGTGTTCAAAGGTATATTTTAAGGATGTTTATCATACCAATGTTGGTAATGGCTCAAGATATTGAGTAAAGGTTGAGCAATAGGAAGTTTAGTGCATTCCGTGTGGAATTCTATGCAGCTACCAAAGATGATGATAGTACTGATAGATAGCAATGAGTTGGAAAGATATTCACTGTGTCCTATATTTGTGGTGATCTGTGCCTCTTCAGTTTGGGCTAGTGCAATTAGGGTTGCAGTTACAGTCACTTTTTAATTTCAAATCTAGCAATAATGGCAGATAATTATTGACCGTGACACACTATGCTAATAAGTTTTGTTCAAATATTATTTTGTTGAAGTTTCATATTAAACCGAGTAAGACTAATTTGGGACCTCCTTTTGCAAATGAAGAAACCAAGCCTCAGAGGAATAAAGTAACTCGTCCAAATCCTTAAATTCCAAGGTGGCAGAGTCAGCATTTGTACCCAGCCATTTGACTTCAAAGACCCCATTTTGAAACCACAGGTTAGAGCCTTTCTGTAAGGTATGTGCATGGGATAACCATTACCGGTCTATCATGAAAACTCCTTTCCTGTCCCTGCACTCTTATTTTAGAGTCCTTTGGCCTGGGTATGTGGCAGAGGAAGGGGTGATTCACCCTTTAATACAGAAGTCAGCAAACTCCAGTCCATGATCCAAAGACAGCTTGCTGCCTGTTTTTGTAAAATCAAGTGTTGTAGCGCAGCCCTGCTTACTCACTCAGGTCTTGTCCTGAGTTGCTTTTACACTGCAAGGTAGAAATGAGTAGTTTTAGTACAGACCCTATGGCTTGCAAAGTCTAAAGGTTGTATTATCTTGTCCTTCACCTAAAAAGTTTGCCAACCTTTGCCTTAATACATTAGAAATTTGGAAGGATGTGTGCCCTATTACAATGACCACTTTTTTTTCCTTAAAGAGAGTAATTTTTAACCAGTTTTAGGGTTATGTCCTGCAGTGGTCCAGGCCACAGGCATAGAGGCAGTTGCTGAGGGGTTTTCTGAGGAGCTGAACAAGAGCAGTCTATTTCGGGACAACTGAAGGCCTTCTGTGCATGGCTGACTGGCATTCTCTGGGCCTTCAGTGCCTTGAAATTCTGCCTGTTGCTGCTTCTCTAAGATGGAATGTGTATTCACAAATGAGGCACTCCATTAGTCATGGTGCATTTCCTAGGCCCTGGAGACATGGGCATGACATCACCAGGGGCCAATGAGAAAGGATCCACTGTAGCGGGAGCCCTCGAACTTCCTTAGAGGACTGTAGCCTATGTGTTCTGTTCCTTGCCCTTGCCCTCGGGGTGTGATTTGAGACTGCCTTCCTCCACCAGCCTTATTCTGGGCACAAAAGTCTAGCTTCCAGACCCAAGAGGCCAGGATAAGCTTGAAAATCTGCAGAGCTGGAGGCAGATTCCCATTTAGTATTTTTTTCCAAGGCTCAGGTTTTTATTCCCACAGAGTTTTCCACTCCTAATGACGTTGTTACATGTGGTGAAGGGTGGGTGGTGAAAGATGAAGTCTGCATTAGATAAAAGACACTTGGCAGTTAAAATTTCTGGATAAGTATAGGTTGGTAGCATAGCAAAATCAGAAGCATATTTTGCTGTTTTATTACATTGCTTTTGTGTGTAGTTTAACATAATAAAACAACATCTTTTAACAGCAAAAGCTCCTAGCAAAATCCGTGTGGCTTAGAATAGGGGCAATTACCAAAGGAACTTTACTGAGGGGATTAGTAACTCATTAAATCTTTTATCTTCAAGAAGAAAAGATTTTTTTCCATTTTTTTTCCCTTAGGACTTAAGCATCTTGGAAGAAAACACTCCCTGCCCCCTGTTTCCTAATTTATGTATTTATTTATTTATGAAAATGGTAGAATGTAGTCTCAATCACTTTGTTTATTCAACATACCAGAAATTTTATTGACATCTTGTTTTATAATTGGTAGTAACTCAATCTTTTGCTATTGAGCCATAATTGTAAAATTTCCCCTTTAAAAAGTATTCAGGGAAACTGAGGCTTGGGATTTTATGTGAGGTTATACTGGACAGACTTTCATAGTTTAATTCAGAAACTGAACTCCACAGTTGTGTTTTCCAGTCTTCATAGACAATCTCTGGTTGAATGAGAATGATTCCTATATTAGTTTTTCATTTTTGAATCCTTTTTGATGAAGTCTAAGAGAAATTGGGAACTGTCACCATTTTTGTTAGTCTGTATGTATGTCTGCCACAAGCCACAGATGATACCACTCCTATGACTTAAAAAAAAAAATCCCTTGTCATGTCTTCAAGATGAAGATGATTCTTATTTTCTGTAATTATAAAGGTTTTTTTATTTTAAAAATCACTGGAAAGCACACAAATTTATTCCTATTCTTAAATTAAAGGAATTTCCTCTAGAACTGTGTCATCTACCATAAGAGGATACTTTTTAGCACTTCAGAGATCCTCTTTCAAGGTTCTCTATGCAATCCAAAAAATTAAAATTTTAAAACATCCCTTGGAGATATTAAAACAATTTTTTTTACCTTTTATAGATGAAGGAACTAATGTACAAAAAGATGGACTCTTTTGCCTTACTTTGTTCCTAGAAACAGATATTGAATATATAAATCATTCTTATCAAAATCCTTAAGAGGGCATTCCTCTCTACGTTCACATAAAATTGTTCTTGTGTTCCTTTGACAGCTTCACACTTTGCCTAATTACAGCTGGGCTTGTTTTTCCCAATCCTGTAACTGGGACAGGAGAGCAGTTTCATGTAGCCTGGGCAGAACTGGAAAGGGGTCAGTTACCTGAGGGGTGAAGCTATGGGGTGGGGTTCCGTGAGCTCTCCTGCCTTACTCTTGCAAGAAGACTTAATCCTCCTTAATGTCATTTCCCGATTTCTTTCTTTTTTTAAAAAACATTTTATTTATTTATTTGACAGAGAGAGAGAGATCACAAGTAGGCAGAGAGGCAGGCAGAGAGAGAGGAGGAAGCAGGCTCCCTGCTGAGCAGAGAGCCCTATGCGGGACTCGATCCCAGGCCCCTGAGATCATGACCTGAGTTGAAGGCAGAGGGTTTAACCCATTGAGCCACCCAGGCGCCCTCATTTCCCAATTTCTACCATCCTGAACTAGTAATTGCCATCTCTGAAAGCGTTGTCATGAATATTGATGAGTTTTAATGTTGATAAAATGCCTGTAACCTTTTGGAATAAAGGTCTTTTTTTTAGTGCAAAAATTCAGATTTTATTTTTATTTATTCTTACTTTGGTGGGAACTGATGTCAGAACTTACAGGCAAACAAGGACTTCCGTTTTCTACCTCTTAGCTGAACAAAAATACACACAATGTGCCATTATCATTAGGCATGACTTGCTTTTTTACATTTCATACAAAAATACAATATTATCCCTTTTTGAACAAAATACCCAGATTATGAAGGAAACCATCTTTGGAGGAAGTATTTCATAAGCATATTTTATTTAAATAAATCCTCTAGTAGGAAAAAGGGGAACTCACTGCCCTTACCTAGAATAATACTGTTTAAGTAGTTATCTGTCAAATTTATCTGTGCAGCTCACCAACATTTCCTCATTGGAAACATCAGTATTTCTACATCACAGTTTACAAAAAAGGTCTTACAAAAAATAAAATAAATATTAAAAAATTAGAAAAAGAGAAAGGTCTTATGTAAGTACCCAGTTCATATTGGTTCCACTACCACTGACAAACTTCTTTTCTTTTTTTTTAATTTTATTTATTTATTTGACAGAGAGAGAGATCACAAGTAGGCAGAGAGGCAGGCAGAGAGAGAGGAGGAAGCAGGCTCCCTGCTGAGCAGAGAGCCCAATGCGGGCCTTGATCCCAGGACCCTGAGACCATGACCTGAGCCAAAGGCAGAGGCTTTAACCCACTGAGCCACCCAGGCGCCCTACCACTGACAAACTTCTTGATAGGTTAACCAGATCCCTCTTTTGGTAAGGACAGACTCTGGAGAGGGTCTGTTGTTGCCTTGAGAGTTTACATCTGGTATGAAATGTTGACGGCCAGATGGTCCTTGAAACAGCTATGCAGTAACATCACCTCGGTGCTTCTGTTTCCTCCTAATTTGGGGAGGAGGAAAACCCCGTTCCAGTGCTTGGCATGCCATGCTGATCATCTTGCTAAGCCCTGAACTTTTCTTGCTGAAGAAAACTTTCGAAGTCCTAGTCCAGAATATGGCAGCGAGAGGTCATGACAGATAGTCAGATTGGTTTATGAAATGTGAAGGGTGAGTCATGTCACTCCTAAAGGGATTGGCATCAATTTATTACACAAAACCAAACACTGAAGAAAGAAAAGCCTTTAGTTTCATTAAGGAACCCCGACAAAAATCCCACTTAATCCATCGTGCTTTTCCTTTTCCTCTAACTCAGCTGGTGTGCAGGTGTAAGGCAGCTTGGCAGAAGCCTTGAACATTTGGAAAAAGGAGTCATTACTGAAAGTCACTGACATACACTTCCCTTGGAATGCTGCTGATGTCATGGAAAACGGGGACCTTGGCCATAACCCCTAACAACCAGAGCTACAGTAAACAGTAAATGTTACCTCCACCAAGGCATTGGTTTTTAAAGAGTTTTAACAGGCTAGGGCTTGCCAGTCGCAACTCATAAAAATGTTCTTATAATTTTACCCTACTCTATGAAAGCACCGGATGACCACTAGGTTTCTCTGCCACTTGGGGATGCAAAGCCAAATTCATGTCAGTTTCAGGGTACCCTAATCAAAATTTACGGCACTTCTTTCCCAGTCCTCTTCATCCCCCCTGCCATGCTCACAGAGTTAGGCCTAGTATATTTAATACTTTCTCAAAGAAGTCTCTTGTCTTACCAAGTTGCCTCAATTTCTGGTTGTTTTATTAGCCTCGTGGTTAACCCAGTCTGGTTAATTTGTAGTCCTCAATCTATAGGTTATATTCCAACCAATTTGAAGCAGTTGGACAGGAGTCACATCCTATAGTTCAAACTCTGAACTAGGTGTGCAGCAAAATAACTCAACAGCTCGTGCTGTCATAGAGGACTGTCAAGAATGGTTGCTGTCAACAGTGTAACAAAGCAAGAGAAGACACAGAACCAAGAGATCATAAGGAATTTTCTCCCTTGATTGGCCATCTTTTAGGAGAAGAGGCAGGGTGGAATATTACCATGCATCAAACCCAGTGTGGCTTCTTTCAGACCTGTCCACACAGTGGGAAGAAGCGGAATGCTAGCACTGCTTTTGCAAGGCATTGTTAAGGTGACCGTAGAATTCATCATCCAAGCTAGAATGCTTTTCAGAGTGAAGGGATTCTACTAATGAGGTCTCTGGACAATAGGACGAAACCAGGACTGCCCCAGGCAAAAGGGGCATGCAGGTCTCTTCATCATTGTGCCAGCCCCCACCCAGCCCAAGCCTTTTGAGGAGGCCTCCTTGACAGTGCCAGACAGAGCAGACCCATTGTGCAACCGGGATTTTCTCACTTATAAGAAAATAGGTCTCACCTTAGAATTAGTAGGCTAAGTAACAAACTCTGTTGTGATAAGGTGTCCCTAAGTCAAAACCTCAAGTAAAGTAAGCTTGAATTCACACTCTTAATTTACCCAGTTTTGAACATTACTTTTACTGTTATTGCCATTGGTTCTTAGAATGAAATCTGAGATCCCTGGAGTTTGTGGGGGGGTAGTTCCCAGGAGATTTTTTTTGCAAGGGTTCTTTGGGTCTAAGTAGTTTCATTATAATATTAAGACATTCTCTTTGCTTTTTTCATTATCACTTTCTCACAAATGTACAGTGGAGCTTTCTAGGGGACCTGTGAAATATGATATTACAACACCTTGAATGAAGAACCACATACCAGAATCTAGCTATCATCTATTAAGCCAGACATTAAAGAGATTTGTAAGAATATAAATACCATTCTTCTCACCAAATTATTCTGTTTTGGAAAATATTTATTTTTCATAAAAATGTTATTTGTGTTAAGATATTATGGGTTTATTAGTGTTATTTTTAAATTAATTAACAAATAAGTGCTTTAGAAATTCATTAGTTTTTTGGTGGTATATATACACTGGAATACTTTACAGTCATCAAAAAGAATGAAATCCTGCAATGACATGGGTGGAACTGGAGGCTATTATGCTGAGTGAAATAAGTCAATCTGAGAAAGACAATTATCATATGATGTTTCTGATATGAGGAATTTGAGAGGCAGGTCGGGGGGTCCTCAGCGGTAGGGAGGGAAGAAAATGAAACAAGATGGGACCGGGGAGGGAGACAAACCATAAGAGACTCTTAATCTCAGGAAACAAACTGAAGGTTGCTGGGGGGTGGCGGGGAGAAGGATAGGGTGGCTGGGTTATGGACACTGGTGAGGGTATGTGCTATGGTGAGTTCTGTGAATTGTGTAAGACTAATGATTCACAGACCTGTACCCCTGAAGCAAATAATACATTATATGTTAATTAAAAAATTCATCAGTTTTTATTTCTTTTTTTTTTAAGATTTTATTTATTTATTTGACAGAGAGATACACAGCTAGAGAGGGAACACAAGCAGGGGGAGTGAGAGAGGGAGAAGTAGGTTTCCCGCCGAGCAGGAAGCCGGAAGCAGGGCTTGATCCTGGGACTCCAGGATCATCATCTGAGCTGAAGGCAGATGCTCAAGGACTGAGCCACCCAGGTTCCCAGTTTTTATTTCTAATACGGTAAACATGTCCCTCAAAAATAAAAAACTTAGAGATAAATTAAATTATGCAGTCCTTAGTAGTAATTAAGAGTGTAAATGGGTCCCCAAACCAAAAGATTTGAGAACTGCTGCCCTAGACCTTTCTCATTCCCTGGAAGGAACATGCAGGTAAAATGAAGTGATGAAGTCCCTGATGAGAGAGACCAGTTTATTCATCGTTGCATCTACTATAGCACCTAGCAAAATAGCTTACATACAGTTAGCACTCTGTATAAGTATGGGGAGAGAGGGTGCCTGTGTGGCTCAGTCAGTTAAGTGTCTGCCTTTGGCCCAGGTCATGATCTCAGGGTCCTGGGTCGAGCCCCATGTTGGGCTCCCTGCTCAGAGGGAAGCCTGCCTCTCCCTCTCCCTCTGCGTGCTCACCCACCCTGCTTGTGATCTCTCTCTCTGTGTGTCAAATAAAGGAATAAAATCTAAATAAATAAATGGAGGTAAAGCTCCTGTGACAACTCTGAAAGTTACCATGTTCTCTTACGTTTGGTTATTACCTTAACATATTGTTTGTTTTGTTTTCAGTCTTTGTTTTTTGCTATACAATGTGTTTGAGTACTCTTTATTAAATAATCTTACTTTGACACAACAATGATGTCATTTTTCCTTCGGAATCACCCAGCATCTTGTTTCTCTAGCCGTGCAGCTTTTAGACCTTATTCTTCAGCGCATTGAACTATTTCTTTTTCTTTCTTTCTTTCTTTTTTTTTAAAGACTTTATTTATTTATTTGACATACAGAGAGAGAGCACAAGCAGAGGGAGCAGCAGGGAGAGGGAGAAACAGGCTTCTTGAGGAGCTGAATCCCAGGACCCTGGGCTCATGATCTGAGCCAAAGGCAGATGCTTAACCAACTGAGCCACCCAGGCGCCCCTAACTATTTCTTTTTCAAAGATGTAGCTACTATCCCCCCACTTTCTGATACTCATTTTTTAACTGTTGTGGCTTACTATATCAAAGCAGCTGAATTTGACACAAGTTCAGTGTTGTTTCCTTCAAGAATTAGCTCATCTCTGTGGACTAGAGACCCTGCAGGTGTTTTTCTTTTCAGGGAGATGGAGTTCTCTACTGCTGTGACTGTGGTTTCTCTGTTGGCCTCCTCGGGCCCCTATATAGTCCCTGTGTGTCTCTTCAGAGTCATGTTGCTATTTTCTGGAGTATCCACAGTCTGATTGTTGAAAATGGTCTCCATTCTCACAGTAGATGTGGTAAAGAGAGGTGAAGTTTTTTAAAAATGTCACATAAGATGATTTCTATAGTACTGAAAAGTATTTTTTTTGTCAGAACAAGCCATAATTTGATAAAAGTAGATCGATTACTTAGTTATGACCTTATCTGTAAACCAATGTATATCCACTTTCCCCTCCACACTTAAAAACTCCTTCACAGAGTCCAAATCTTTTAAGCCCGTAAAAAGTCACCTATTTCTTGAAGGGGATTAAGAGATGAGCACTGAGTAATGCACAGAATTGTTGAATGACTATATTGTATACCTGAAACTACTATAACACTGTTCACTATGCTGGAATTTAAAAAATTCACCTATTTCTGAGAATGTGATTTTTCCCCTCAATATCAGAAATTATATTCACTGGCAAGTTCAGTTCTTTCATAAATAACATTTCATTATTTTTTATAGTTTTTTCTTTCAAGTAAAAAATTATCTTCTGATCCTAAAATTTGTTCCTTGAGCTAGAAATACTACTTTTTAAAATACATTTAAAAAATACATGTTTAAGTCTGCCTTCGGCTCAGTTCATGATCCCAGGGTTCTGGAATCCCAGAGCCCTGTGTCAGGCTCCTTGCTCAGTGGGGAGTCTGCTTCTCTCTCTCTCTCTCTCCTTCTCTCCTCTGCTTCTGCTCTCTCTCTCAAATAAATCAATAAAATCTTAATAAAATAAAATAAAATACTTGCTTAATTTATTTTACCTCTAAGACCTGAAATTAATCTGCTACCTTATAAATCAACATAGCAGGCTACACTGAAGTCATAGTTTATTTGAGTAGCAGCATTATCTTCATGTATTAATAATAGTGACAATTATACATGACCCATGAAAGTCAACATCTAAGTTGAAGAAGCCCGTTTTTCATGACGTGCATTCTGCTCGGTTGTAGGTAGCATTTTCTCAGAGTACTATTAGTTATATAAATACCCAACTTTTTTTTTCTTGAGACCTAACATTTTGGATAATTACTTAACCAAACCTATGTGTGACTTTTTTGATCAGAAGGTGGGGGGCGGGGGGACAGGAGAGAGGGAGGGAAAAAGCACCATGATTCTTATTAAGTCGTCATTTAAAAAGGGATCGGTGCAGGGAGATTACTGTCATTTGAAAAGGATCCTAAAGGAGCACTGCTTTCTGTGCACAGGGCTCTGCCTGGATGGGAATGGGAGAGCTGGCTGCTTGTCCCAACTTTGCTACTCTCTAAATATCAGTGTGATTTCAGCAGATCACCTTACTTCTCTTAGCTATTATTAGTTTCCCAATCTGTAAAACGAGGCTGGATTAGGTGGCCTCCAAGGTCCCTTTCAGATCATCTAAGTCTGGTTTGTTTTGTACTCTGCTAGAATTTCACATTCTTGAAGTTGACAAATATGGTGTGGGAGGAAATGACACAGTCTTGAATAACCAAAATGGATTTTGTCCACATTTACGTGCTAATCCCCAAAGAAGAAGAAAATACAAATGAGCCAGGGGCCAAGCATGAAAATGGTGACAGTGAGGAAAACACTGAAGCAGACAGCTGAAAGCTTCATTTCCTGGCCCGCCTGCCATGAGAAAGGCTGAGCCTGCCAAATCCTTCAGGCAATCAAGACCAGAACTTTGGCTAGCTCATATTCTGAGCTCCCTCCATACCACACACACAAACCGCACAGGAAAAATTGTCTCTCTCTCTTCGTATTTGTGCCTTTTGGCTATACTTGTACGTATGCCAAGTCCTTGCCTAATCCCCTTCCTTCCAGCTGTCACTGTATTCCGCCTTTTGCTCTCTGGGGCTTTGAGAAGCAGCTGTGGTCTTCAGGGGAGGCACAGGGGTGGCAACCCTGGTGGTGGGCTGTGTGGACTCAGTCAGAACCAAGTCACTGTTACCTCTTTTATAGGCAGTTTGAGCAGTGCTTTTACTCTCCTTCTTTGGCAAATGTCAGAACTGATGGCTTTAAATTCCGCCAGAATCAGAACCTTTGGGGGAGGTTTATGCCCTTTCTGCATTCCTCAGCCTTTTGGTCTGTGAACATCCTGTGGAATATTTGGTTTCTTAGGTTCCTTTGCCAGGCTGCTCATTGTCTTTTATTTATTTTTTTCTTTTTCCACATAAAACATATTTATTTACTGAGAGAGCTGAGGATGGATAACCGGAGCCTCTGTACTCCCTCACAAGCCTAGAAATTTGACCCCTTCTCATCTCTGACAGTATATCAGAAACCATTAGGTCTCCCAAGGCCCAGAGAGCTCTTGGCTGTCTGCTGTCTGTCAGGCTCCAGCTGGTAGAGAACTAGCTCTAGTGTCCTTTCACCTCTGGCCTGTGCTACTTTCCCATGGAGCCTGTCTGCATATATCTCATATTGGCTCTTAGTGATGGCAGCTGAGCAAAGAGGCACTTGGTTCTCATCATTTTAGAAAACCAGGGAAGAATCAGGAAATCTTATTGAAGAATTTTGGCTGAATATAAGAAGAAGCCATGTATTATGAAGGTTCTTAATTGTTCCACTATGCGCAGACAGAGTTTGCTGGCATGAATGTTAGAAGCAAAACAAAACAAAAATCCTATACAGTCATTGTCTTTTGTAGTACATTTCTCTTTTGTTCATGAGTAGAGCTCTTTTAGACACAAGGGGTTGTTCTTTACTGCCACTCTTTCTAGAAACTCCATCAACTCTCTTGCCCCATGTCTGGTTCGCCAGTTCATACCTTTTTTTTTTTTTTTAAAGATTTTATTTATTTATTTGACAGAGAGAAACAGAGCCAGAGGGGGAACACAAGCAGGGGGAGTGAGAGAGGGAGAAGCAGGCCTCCCGCCGAGCAGGGAGCCCGATGTGGGGCTCGATCCCGGGTCTCCGGGATCATGACCTGAGCCGAAGGCAGTTGCCCAACCAACTGAGCCACTCAGGCGCCCCCATACCTTTTTTATATAAGAGGAACTCCACATAGTCTTCAGAACCTTGTGGAAAAAAACAAAACTCAAAGTGTATCTGTATGTGGGTTTGTCTGATGGTTTCTCATGTCTGTATGTATTTTGTATTTTATTTCATATAATTTAAATGTCAATTGATGTTAAATTCAAACCGTGAGTCTGGTCAAATTTTTTGGTGATATGATCTTGTTTTTTTTTTTTTTTTTTTTTTTTAAATTTTTTTTTTTTTAAAGATTTTATTTATTTGACAGAGAGAAACACAGCCAGAGAGGGAACACAAGCAGGGGGAGTGAGAGAGGGAGAAGTAGGCTTCCCGCCGAGCAGGGAGCCCGACGTGGGACTTGATCCCGGGTCTCCAGGATCATGACCTGAGCCGAAGGCAGTCGCCCAACCAACTGAGCCACCCAGGCGCCCCTGATCTTGTTTAACTTTAAACATACTATAGGAAGTCTTTTAATTCATAATGAGAATACAATACTACTACATTTTCCTTTCATTTCTGCCTGTCTGTTTTCCTTAGTCCTGGACTTGTTTGGCTATCTCGTTCCTAATACCCTAGTAACCCTCTGTCACTCATCCTTTCCCCACAGTCAATATTTTTTTGCATTGTGGCTAGAAGTTCCCCTAGATGTTAACTATCCAAACTCTTCACTTTATAGATGACAAAAAGAAAGTCTATGAAAGGGACATGATTAGGGCAAGGTCACACACCTCGTATAGCCTGGGCTCATAAGTGTTTCTCTGCTATACTACACCGGGTTGCACATGTCGGGAATTTTCCAAAGCACTAGGCTAGTAATAAGTACTTAAACAGCAAGTGAATGCATCCTGCCAGAAAGGGCACAGGTTTTGGAGCCACATTTGGGGTTGACTATCTTGTTCTACCTCCTACTGGCAGGGTAAATTGGGCTGATAACTAAAACTTTTGGGGACTCTTTCTTCCTCTTTAATATGGGAATAATAACAATACTACATAAGGGTTGTTGTGAGTATGGTATTGTATAATATGTATAAAGTACCTCTTACAGATATGTTCAATAAATTATTGTTACAAAAATTATCCTATTGACCATAGAATAATGTTATATGTACAAATAATAATTTAAAATAGGTACTTTATAGATGGTTGTTCTGAATCTCCCTTATTCAATAATATTCTTCTAAACTCAGCATTGAAATATGAATGAAGTGAGTTGTCTGGAAATGAATTCCTGCAAGTTATTTATGCCATGACTATGATTCATGCATTTCCCTTTTCTTTATGGCTTTCATCTGTACTTAGCTGCAGTGTATCTTGTCCAAAAATTTTTGTACAAGTTGAACTCACCCAAAGAAGACATCTGGAGTGTACTTGGTTTTACTCCCTGCTTTTTTTTTTTTAGGTAAACACTGGGATATAAATCTAAAATATAGTCTACATAGAATGTTATAGTCATATTTTTGAGAAGTTTGAGATCTTTAGTATTATGCTGAAACTCATTGAACTGTGTAGTGAATGGCTTCAGTCTAAAATTATATGTACCTGTTTGGAGTAGAGGTAGAAGTTATCTTATAGGGGCACCTGGGTGGCTCACTCAGTTAAGCGTCTGACTCTTGATTTCAGCTCAGGTGTTGATCACAGGGTCGTAAGTTCAAGCCCCATGTTGGGCTCATCGCTGGGTGTGGAGCCTACTTAAAAAAATAAATAAATAGAATAAATTATCTTGTATTCAATACAAAGGGGGCCCAAGATTGTTCTGCTAAAAGGAAGCAGAACTGCCTTGTCTGAACCCAGGAGTATGGAGAGGGAATGAATTAGAAAACAAAAGCTAAGTTTGAATTAACAAAGTCCAGAAGCAGCAAAAGAAAGTTTAGAAGCTTCAGAATTAGTGATTCATAGTAATTTCAGTTGAGGGCCTCTCAGATTGCATAGATGTCGTTGGTTGACTGGATTTCACTTAAGCTTGAAGTGGCTGGGACTTTGAGAAACTAGACAGAAAGAATTTTACTTCTGTAATAAAGAGAGGGCTTGGGAGATGAGCTTTGGCTTAGATTTTACACAGACATCAAGAGAACCAGAAAGAGACGTTTTGTGTTTTGCACATGGTGGGGTCCTCTTTAGGAACTCTTAATTGCCAAAGGACTTTCAAGCTCATATAATTTGGTCCGTAGCTATGATTAAACACGTAAAAGGTGTAAACACTTGGGGTTTTCTTGATTACTTTTTTAGTAAGATGAAAAGGAAAAAGAATGTAGTAGTGATTAAGGATTAAATGGTTGTTCCTTGTGCCTGTTTGTATAGTGTCCTGTATTAGATTAGAAGCCTTGGGCCGGTAGTTTCTTATAGATAAAAAGTATACATGATTTTGGAAGGATAATGGACAACCAAGTATGGCCAGGAAGTAGAAGGTGCAATTTTGCTGTATTTTGGGTTCATCCAGATGGGATTGAACCAGAGGAATTTGGCAAGCATTTGGGCTCACCACTTAACCGCACTGAAATATTTGTGGTAGCAAAAGAATTTCTCCAGGAGTCTTATTCCACTTGAGGCATAACAGCCAGAGATTCCTGGCCCTTAAGGGAAGAGTGCCAAAGTTGATAAATTTTAGAACAGTCAACTGAAGTCTATAAATTCAGGAGACATGGTTCAATTAGATAATACTGGGACTATGTATTCCCATACTTTTCATACAGAAAAAAATACTATGAGTAAATGTGTCTTCAAAATAAGCTCTTCCCTAATCTCATGTCCTCCCATCGAGGTTTAATATACTACCATTTAATAAATGAGAATATTATTAAAAAATTTACTCTAAGAACATGTGTTTGGCCTCTTTTGTATTCTTGAAGTTCTGACATATTAACCTTGCCATTTTTTAAAGCTTTCTGGCAAGGGCTCTCCATAACCTAAAATTTGCCTTCCTGTTTAATCATTTTCTAAGCCTTTTTATACTCTATCAAAGTAAACTACACATGCTGCTACACTTTATCATCCTCATTAGTATTATTCCTTGTATTCTGACATCTATCCCTAGATTATCCAATTGTATCCCTTTCAAGTGCTCAGTCTACTGACTTATCTACATTAGGTTTTTATTAAACATTTTCTGTTTAAGAGGAATGAAGAAGTAGTTCTTTATATTTAAAACAACTGACGATTGTGGAGAGAGACGTACAACCCAGCAGGAAGGAATGGTGACTAAAGAGTGAAACATGAGACCAAAATTGGGAGCTTAAAAAAATTTTTTTAACAGCTTTATTGAGTCATAACTGACATTCAATAAATAGCACATCTTTAGCACATCTTTGGTTAGTTTTAACATATGTATACACCCAGGAAATCATTACTACAATCAAGATAATGAACATATCCTTCATCCCTGAAAGTTTCCACATGACTGTTAATACATCTCTCCCATCCCTCTCCATCTTAACTTCCTCACTCAAACCACTGATCTGTTTTATTACTCAAGATTTGTTTGCATTTTCTAGAGTCTTATATAAATGAAATCATGTGGCATAAACTCTTTTTGGTCTGGCTTTTTCACTCAGCTTAATTATTTTGATATTCATCCATGGTGTTATATGATATGTACCAATACTTCATTCCTTTTTATTGTTAAATAGTATTCCATTGTATACATATATTGCACTTTGATTATCTGTTCACCTATTATAGACATTTTGGGTTCTTTCCAGTTTATGGCTGCCATTATGAACATTTGACTCTAAGTCATTTAATATAGTTATGCTTTCTTTCTTCGTGAGTAGAATGACTAAAACATAGGATAGTGTATTTAGCTTTGTAAGACTGCCAAAATGTCTTCCAAAGTGATAGTACCATTTTTCATTCCCACCAGCAATGAACTAGAGTTCTTGTTGCTTCACCAATGTTTGATGATTTCAAGTGCTTTGAATTTCAACTGTAGGCGTATAGTGGTATCTCATTGTTTTAATTTACAATCCCCTAATGATAGCATGAGGTTAAACATCTTTTCTCTTTTTTCCTTTTATTTTTATTTTTTATTTTTTCAGTGTTCCAAGGTTCATTGTTTATGCCCCACACCCAGTGCTCCATATAATACATGCCCTCAATACCCACCACCAGGCTCGTCCATCCCCCCACCCCTTCCCCTCCAAGACCCTCAGTTTGTTTCTGAGCCCAAAGTCTCTTATGTTTCATCTCCCTCCCCGATTTACCCCACTTCCCATTTCCTTTCCTTCTCCTACTGTCCTCTATATTACTTCTTATGTTCCACAAGTGAAACCATATGATACTTGACTTTCTCTGCTTGGCTCATTTCACTCAGCATAATCTCTTACAGTCCGGTCCATGTTGCTACAAAAGTTGTGTATTCATCCTTTCTGATGGAGGTGTAATATTCCATTGTATATATGTACCACATCTTCTTTATCCATTCATCTGTTGGAGGGCACGTTGGCTCTTTCCACAGTTTGGCGATTGTGGCCATTGTTGCAATGAACATTGGGGTACATATGGCCCTTCTTTTCACTACATCTGTATCTTTGGGGTAAATATCCAGTAATGCAGGGTCATAGGGTAGCTCTATCTTTAATTTTTTAAGGAATCTGCATATTGTTTTCCAAAGTGGTTATACCAACTTGCATTCCTACCAACAGTGTAAGAGGGTTATTCTTTCTCCACAGCCTCTCCAACACTTGTTGTTTCCTGTCCTGTTAGTTTTGTCCATTCTGACTGGTGTAAGGTGGATGACTAATGATGATGAACACTTTTTCATGTGTCTGTTAGCCGTTTGTATGTCTTCTATGGAGAAGTGTCTGTTCATGTCTTCTGCCCATTTTTTGATGTGATCATCTTTTTTGGGGGGTGTGGAGTTTGAGGAGTTCTTTCTAGATCTTGGATATCAACCCTTTGTTTATGGTGTCATTTGTGAATATTTTCTCCCATTCCCTGGGTTGCCTCTTTGTTTTGTTGACTGTTTCCTTTGCTGTGCAGAAGCTTTTTATTTTGATGAAGTCCCAAAAGTTTATTTTCACTTTTTTTCCCTTTGCCTTGGGAGACGTGTCTTGAAAGAAGTTGCTGTGGCTGATGTCAAAGAGGTTACTGGCAATATTCTTCTCTAGGATTTTGATAGATTTCTGCCTCACGTTGAGGTCTTTCATCCATTTAAAGTTTATCTTTGTGTGTGGTGTAAGAGAATGGTCTGGTTTCATTCTTCTATACGTAGCTGTTCAATTTTCCCAGCACCATTTATTGAAGAGACTGTTTTTTTTTCCACTGGATATTTTTCCTGCTTTGTTGAAGATTATTTGACCGTAGAGTTGTGGGTCCATATCTGGACTTTCTCCTCTGTTCCATTGGTCTATGTGTCTGTTTTTGTGCCAGTATGATGCTGTCTTGGTGATCACAGCTATGTAATAAAGCTTGACATCAGGTAATATGATGCCCCCAGCTTTGCTTTTCTTCTTCAACAATTCCTTAGTGATTCGGGGATCGAATTTTTTGGTTCCATATAAATTTTAGGATTGTTTGTTCCAGCATTTTGAAAAATGTTGGTGGAATTTTGATTGGGATAGCATTGAAAGTATAGATTACTCTGGGTAGCATAGACATTTTAACAATGTTTATTTTTCCGATCCATGAGCATGGAATGCTCTTCAATCTTCTCATGTCTTCATCAATTTCTTCCATGAGTGTTCTGTAGTTCCTTGAGTACAGATCCTTAACTTCTTTGGTTAGGTTTATTCCTAGGTATCTTAAGGTTTTTGGTGCTATAGTAAATGGAATCAATTCTCTGATTTCCCTTTCTATATTTTCATTGTTAGCATATAAGAACTCAGCTGATTTCTGTGCATTGATTTTGTATCCTGCCACATTACTGAATTGTTCTATGTGTTCTAGTAGTTTGGGGGTAGAGTCTTTTGGGTTTTTCATAGAAAGTATCATGTCATCAGTGAAGAGAGAGAGTTTAACTTCTTTGCCAATTTGAATATCTTTTACTTCTTTTTGTTGTCTGATTTTGTTGGTAGGACTTCTAACACTATGTTGAACAGTAGTGGTGAGAGTGGGCATCATTGTCTTGTTCCTGATTGCAGTGGAAAGGCTGTCAGTTTTTCCCCATTGAGAATGATATTCACTGTGGGTTTTTTGTAGACAGATTTTATGAGGTTGAGGAACGTTCCCTCCATCCCTATATTTTGAAGAGTTTTAATCAACAATGGATGCTGTATTTTGTCAAATGCTTTTTCTGCATCAATTGAGAGGACCATGTGGTTTGTCTCTCTTCTCTTAGTGATTTGTTCTATAATGGTGATTAATTTGCAAATGTTGAACCACCCTTGCATCCCAGGGATAAATCCCACAGGGTCGCGGTGAATGACCTTTTTAATGTACTGTTGTGTCCTGTTAGCTAGGATCTTGTTAAGAATATTGGCATCCATATTCATCAGGGATATATGTATATGTGCTTTGATGAGGTGTCTCTTCAGACCTTTCACCTGTTTTTTCAACATGGAAATTTATTAGTGATTTTTAAAATTAACATATAATGTATTTTTTTTCCACAGGTACAGGTCTGTGATTCATCAGTCTTACACAATTCACAGCACTCACCATAGCACCAGTGTCCGTCACCCAGCCATCCCATCCTGTCCCTTCCACCACTCTCCCCTCCATCAACCCTCCATTTGTTTCCTAAGATTAAGAGTCTCTTATACTTTGTCTCCCTCTCTGGTTTTGTCCTGTTTCATTTTCCCCCTTCCTTTCCCTATGATACTCTGTCTTATTTCTTAAATTCCTCATATGAGTGAGATCATATGATAATTGTCTTTCTCTGATTGACTTATTTTGCTCAGCCTAATAACCTCTAGTTCCATTCACATCATTGCAAATGGCCAGATTGCAGGTTTTTTATTGGCTGCATGATATTCCAATACACACACACACACACACACACACCACATCTTTTTTATCCATTCATCTGTTGATGAACATCTAGGCTATTTACATAGTTTGGCTATTGTGGACATTGTTGCTATAAACATTGGGGTGCGCGTGCTCCTTCGGATCACTACATTTGTATCTTTAGGGTAAATACCCAGTAGTGCAATTGCTGGGTCATATGGTAGTTCTGCTTTCAACTTTTTGAGGAACATCCATACTGTTTTCCAGAGTGGTTACACCAGCTTGCATTCCCACCAACAGCATAGAAGCATTCCCCCTTTCTCTGTATCTTCGCCAATACCTGTTGTTTCCTGACTTGTTAATTTTAGCCATTCTGACATCTCTAGCTATTCAGGGTCTTTTCTGTTTCCATATACATTTTAGGATGATTTTTTTCATTTCTTTGAAAAAAGTTGATGGTATTTTGATAGGGATTGCATTAAATGTGTAGATTGCTCTAGGCAGCATAGACAGTTTCACTATATTTGTTCTTCCCAATCCATGAGCATGGAATGTTTTCCATTTCTTTGTGTCTTCCTCAGTTTCTTTCCTGAGTATTCTGTAGTTTTCTGAGTACAGATTCTTTGCCTGTTTGGTTAGATTTAGTCCTAGATATCTTAGGGTTTTATGTGCAATTGTAAATGGGATCGACTCCTTAATTTCTCTCTTTTCTGTCTTGTTGTTGGTGTATAGAAATGCAGCTGATTGATTTTCTGCCCTGACACTTAACCAAATTCCTGAACAAGTTCTAACAGTTTTGGAGTGGAGTCTTTTGGGTTTTCTGCATACAGTATCATATCATCTGTAAACAGAGGAGTTTGTCTTCTTTGCCAATTCAAATGCCTTTTATGTCTTTTTGTTGTCTTATTGCTGAGGCTAGGACTTCTAGTACTATGTTGAATGGCAGTGGTGATCGTGGACATCCCTGCCGTGTTCCTGACCTTAGGGGAAAAGCTCTCAGGTTTCCCCCATTGAGAATGATATTTGCTGTGGGTTTTTCATAGATGCCTTTTATGATATTGAGGTAAGTACCCACTATCCCTATACTGTGAAGAGATTTGGTCAAGAAAGATGCTGTACTTTGTCAAATGCTTTTTCAGCATTTATTGAGGGCATCATATGGTTCTTGTTCTTTCTTTTGTTAATGTATTTTATCACACTGATTGATTTGTGGATGTTGAACCAACCTTGCAGCCCAGGAATAAATCCCATTTGGTCATGGTTATTAATCCTTTCAATGTACTGTGGGTCCTATTGGCTAGTATTTTGATGAGGATTTTTGCATCTATGTTCATCAGGGATATTGGTCTGTAATTCTTTTTGATGGGGTCTTTGGTTTGGGGATCAAGGTAAAACTGACCTCATAAAATGAATTTGGATGTTTTCCTTCTATTTCTATTTTTTTGGAACAGTTTCGGGAGAATGGGTATTAATTCTTCTTTAAATGTTTGTAGAATCCCCCTGGGAAGCCATCTGGCCCTGGGCTCTTGTTTGTTGGGAGATTTTTGATGACTGCTTCAATTTCCTTACTGGTTATGAGTCTGTTCAGATTTTCTGTTTCTTCCTGGTTCAGTTTGGTAGTTGATACATCTCTAGGAACATACGCATTTCTTTCAGAGTATCTAATTTGCTGGTGTATAGTTGCTCATAATACATTCTTTAATTGTTGTATTTCTTTGATGTTGGTTGGTTTTATTCATAGTTTTAATAATCCCAGTCTTTTGGTACCAGTTGAATCCTGATTTGTGATCCAGGATGTGATGTATTATGGAGAGTATTCCATGTGCACTAGAGAAGAATGTGTATTCTGTTGCTTTGGGATGGAATGTTCTGAATATATCTGTGATATCCATCTGGTCCAGTGTGTCATTTAAAGCCTTTATTTCCTTGTTGATCTTTTGCTTAGATGACCCGTCCCTTTCAGGAGAGGGGTGGTTTAAGTCCCCTACTACTATTGTATTAGTGTCAATGTGTTTCTTAGATTTTGTTATTAATTGGTTTACATAATTGACTACTCACATGTTAAGGACATAGATATTTAAAATTGTTAAGTTATCTTATTATATTGACGCTGTAAGTATGATATAGTGTCCTTCCTCATCTCTTATTATACTCTTTGGTTTAAAATCTAATTTGTCTGATATAAGGATCACCACCCCAGCTTTCTTTTGATGTCCATTAGCATGATAAATGGTTTTCCACTCCCTCAGTTTAAATATGGAGGTGTCTTTGAATCTAAAATGAGTCTCTTGCTGGCAGCATGTTTATGGGTCTTGTTTTTTTATCCATTCTGATAGCCTATGTCTTTTGACTGGGATATTTAGCCCATTTACATTCAGAGTAACTATTGAAAGATATGAATTTAGTGCCATTGTATTGCCTGTAAGGTGACTGTTACTGTATATTGTCTGTGTTCCTTTCTGGTCTGTGTTGCTTTTGGGCTCTCTCTTTGCTTAGAGAACCCCTTTCAATATTTCCTGTAGGGCTGATTTGGTGTTTGCAAATTCTTTTAGTTTTTGTTTGTGCTGGGAGCTTTTTATTTCTCCTTCTATAATACATCTGGGTATAGTGTTCTTGGCTGCATTTTTTTTCTCATTTGGTGCTCTCTATATCATGCCAGCCCTTTCCCTGCCGGGTTTCTGGATAGGTGTGTTGCCAATCTAATATTTCTGTCATTATAGGTTATAGACCACCTCTTGTCCTGAGCTGCTTTCAGGATTTTCTCTTTGAGACTTTTAAGTTTTACTATTAGATGATGGGGTGTTGACCTAGTTTTTTTTTTTTTTCTTTTGGACGGGGGTTCTCTCTGCCTCCTGGATTTTGATGCTTGTTCCTGTCCCCAAATTAGGGAAGTTCTCCAGTATAATTTGCTCCAGTATAAATTCTGCCCCTTTCTGTCTTCTTCTTCTTCTGGGATCTAATTATTCTAATATTGTTTCATCTTATGGTATCACTTATCTCTCAAATTATCCCCTCATGATCCAGTAGTTGCTTATCTCTCTTTCTCTCATCTTCTTTATTCTCCATCATTTAGTCTTCTATATCACTAGTTCTCTCTTCTGCCTCATTTATCCTAGCAGTAAGAGCCTCCATTTTTTATTGTACCTCATTAATAGCTTTTTTGATTTCAACTTGGTTAGATTTTAGTTCTTTTATTTCTCCAGAAAGGGATTCTCTAGTATCTTCTATGCTGTTTTCAAGCCTGGCTAGTATCTTTATAATTGTCATTCTGAACTCTGATTCTGACATCTTACTTATATCTGTATTGATTAGACCCCTAGCATTTGGTACTGCCTCTTGTTCTTTTTTTTTGAGGTGAGTTTTTTCATTTTGTCATTTTGTCCACGAAGGAGTAGATGAATGAGAGAACAAAATGCTAAAAGGGTAACAATGACCCCAGAAAAATATACTCTAAACAAATCAGAAGAGACCCAAACCTAGGGAGAAAAGAAAGGGGGGAAAATGATCAGGCTGGTGACTAGAACAGAGCCACACACTTGATTTTGGGTGTGTTTTGGTCTGTTAGAAGAAACTGCCTCCCAAAATTTTAAAGAAAAACTTATCTATACTCAAAAATAAGGGTAAATATGATGGAGGGATGGAATATGACTATAAAGATGAAAATTTAAAAATATTTTTAAAAAGGAATTGATAAATTGGTTGAAAAAAGAAAGAAAAAACTTTTTTTAAAAAAAGAGAGGATATGATTAGGTGGGAGACGAGATCAAAGCCATTCGCTAGATTTCAGGTATATTTTGGTGTGTTAAAAGAAACTGTATCCTAAAATTTTAAAGAAAGAAACACTTATATATATACAAAAAATAAGGTTAAATACAATGAAGGGATAAAATAGGATTGTAAAAATGAAAATTAAAAAAGGTTTTTTAAAAAGTATTGATAAGATGTTGGTTCATTAAAATAGGAAAGAGGAAAGATTTTAAAAAGAAAAAGGAAAAAATGAAAATGTTAAAAATTTAACTTTGAAAGACTAAAGAATCATGGAAAAAGCCGTGACTTCTATGTGCTATATTCCCCTAGTGCTGGACCTTTGCAGATATCATTGATCAGTAAGCTTGGTCGTGCCTGGATGTTCTTCCTAATCTTCTGGGGAAGATCTGTTACAGTGTTTCTCAGATGTCTTTGCTGAAGGTGGAGTTGCATGGCCCTTGCTAGGGGTCCGGCTAAGTAATCTGCTCGGTTTTGCTCTTAGTAGCTTTTTTTCCCTAAAAGCTTTCCATACATCTTTGGAGATGAGAATAAAAATGATGGCCTCCCAATAGCTAGCCCTGGAGGAGCAGAGAGCTCGGGGCCCCACTCCTCTGTGTGCCTTCAGAGAAAAGAAGGCAATCACTCCTGTCTGCCTGGTCTCCAGCCATACTCTGTGGTCTCTTAGCTTGTGACTGAGTGTTTCTGTGTCTGGCACATGGCCCCATTTGGAGTTTCCAAATCCAGTAGATTCCTACCACGTGCTCCTACACCATTCCTCCTGGTGGAGGAAGCAGAGGTCTCCCTTGATCTGCATTTGCGGTGTTCCTGCTTGAAAAGTAGTGGCCCAGCTGGGTCACTTGGATCACAGTCAGCCTTGGATCACAGTTTATGGCAACCCCGAGCTGAGAGCTTACTCCTGGCTCTGTCTTTGCAGCTGGCTTCACTGCTCGCATACCTTGGAGCTCTTCCACGTTCAGACATGCCCAGTCTTTCTGTGACCTGTAGGGGCCTGGGACCATACTGTCCCAGAGAATGTTCCACCCCCTCTTAGCCACTGATCAATGTCCTTCAGGGAATCCAACTTCCAAGTTACAATTTTGTGCTCTGCTGCTCTCTCATTTGCCAGTAGCCAGATGACAGAGGCTTCCTACCCCCGTGGGGGCTATCTTCCCATAAATCACCTAGGATCACTTCTCTGCACATCCTACCCTCCAGAAAGTGGTCGCTTTTCTGTTTGTAGAATTACTGCTATTCTTTTCTTCAATCTCCTGTTGAGTTTGTAGGTGTTCAGAATGGTTTGATTACTATCTAGCTGAATTCCTGGTACCAGACGAAATTTAGGTCTCCTACTCTTCCATCATCTTGCTCCTCCTCACCTATTTTTAAATGCGAGTGTTTGTTTTCTTATTGTTGAGTTTTAAAGTCAATTAACTATTTTGGATACAAGTCCTATATCAAATATGTGTTTTGAGAATATTCTCTCCCAGTCTATGGAGTGTTTTTTCATTCTTTTAATAACTGTCTTTTGCTAAGGAGAGGCTTTTTAACTTTTAAAAAAAAGATTATTTATTTATGTATTTGAGAGAATGAGAGAGAGCGAACATGCATGCGCCGGGGAGAAGGGCAGATGCAGAAGCAGGTTCCCCACTGAGCAGGGAGCATGATTTGGGGCCCAATCCCAGGACACTGGGATTATGACCTGAGGCAAAGTCAGACATGCAGCCAAGTGAGCTACTCAGGTATGCCAGAAGTTTTTAACTTTAATGAAGTTCACGTTCACAATGTTTTCTTTAATGGATAGTGCTTTTGGTGGTATATCAAAAAACTCATTGCTAGGCCCAAAGTCACTTAGACCTTCTCCTATGTTATATTCTAGAAGTTTTAGAGGTGTGTGTGTGTGTGTGTGTGTGTGTGTGTGTGTGTAATATTTATTTATTTATTTTAGAGAGAGGGGGAGAGAGAAGGTGTGGACAGGGTAAGGGCAGAAGGAGAGGGTAAGAGCTAATCCTCAAGCATATTCCCTTCTGAGTGCAGAGCCTGATGTGGGGCTCCATCCCAGGATGCTGAGAGCATGACCTATGCCAAAATCAAGAGTTGGCTGCTTAACCACCTGAGCCACTCAGGTGCCTCTAGTTTTGTATGTATGTGTTTTCTTAAAAAAATATATTTCTTTATTTGAGAGAGAGAGTGTGCAAGAGGGAGGAGGAGCAGGGGAGGGGAGAAGCAGACTCCTCACTGAACAGGGAGCCTTACACAGAGCCCAATCCCAGGACCTTGAGATTACGACCTATGCTGAAAACAACTGTTTAACAGACTGAACCAGCCAGGCACCCTAGTTTTGTGTTTTATATTTAATTCTATCATTTACCTTGAGTTAATATTGTGAAAGTCAGTGTCTAGATTCATTTTTTTTTTCATGTGACTGTCGAGTTGTTCCAACATCATTTCTTAAAAAGACTATTCTACATGGAATTGCTTTTGTTCCTTCAGTTAAGTATATTTATGTGAGTCTATTTCTGGGCTCTGTTCTGTTCCATTGATGAAGTTATCTATTCTATCACTGATACCATACTGTCAGATTACTGTAGTTTTATACTGTTTTATACTTGTTTTTCATATTCAATATTGTGTTGGCTATTACAGGTCTTTTTCTTTTTGATATAAGCTTTAGATCAGTTCTTCCATATTCATAAAGTATCTTTCTGGGATTTTGATTAGGATTGCATTGGATTTATAGATTGGGTTGTGAAGAACCAACCAAGGACCAACATGTTGACAGTAGTGAGTCTTCATAGCTGAGCCACTCAGGTACTCCTAGTTTTGTGGGCACATGGAATATCTCTCCATTTATTTAGATCTCTTTTGATTTTTTTTTATCAGATCCTATACTTACTTTATTAAATATGTGTCTGTCTCTCTCTTTTTTAAATACTAGTGTAAAATGTTGTATTTTAAATTTCAGATTCCATTTGTTCATCATTGGTATACAAGAAAACCATTGACTTTTGTACATTAACCTTCTATCCTGTCTGCTTTCGGATTAACTTTTTTCACAATTTCTTTTTACCTTCTTTGTGTCTCAGTGGCTGTAACTCTTTGTTTAGTTATTATTGTGGTTTCTTTAGAAACCACATCTTAAACTTACTACAGTCTATCTTTGTGATATTATGTCACTTTACATATAGTATAAGAAACTTAAAATAGCCTTGCAGTAGTTGTCACACATTTTACTTACATGTAAGTTAAACATAAGTTAAAAATCCTATAATACGGTTTTGTTTAAGCAATTATTTTTAAAATCTATTTAAATAATAAAAAATATCTTATATATTTACCAGTAACTGTCATTTCCATTGTTTTTTATTCCTTTGAGCAGATCCCAGTTTCTACCTGGTGTTATTTTCCTTTCACCCGAAGGGCTTATTATATCATGTGTTGTGGTTAACATTAGCTGGTGATGAATTATTTCAGCTTTTCCATGTCTGAAGAGGTCTTTATTTTATCTTTGTTTTTGAAAGATAGTTTTGCTGGGAATAGATTCTAGGTTAGCCATTTTATTTCATTTTTTTTTAAAGTTGTTGTTCCACTGAATTTTACTCTCCTTGTTTCCAAGGAGCGACTGCACTCCTCTTTTCTTTTTTTCCTCTATACATAACATGTCTTTTTTCTCATGTTCCTTCTAAGTTTTTCTAAATTTTTCATTGGTTTTGAGCAGTTTAATTATCATGTACCTCCATGTGTAATTTTTTAAATATTTTTTATGCTTGGGGTTTGTTGAAGTTTTTTGATAGGTGGATTTATAGTTTTCATCAAATCTGGAAAACTGGCCATTATTTTTTCAAATATTTTTTTCTTCTCTCATTACCTCTTAGGCACTTCTGTTATACATATATGAAGCCACTTGATGGCTTCAACTCACTGATGCTCTTTTCATTTTTTCTAAATTTTTTTCCCTCTGTTTCATTTTGGGTATTTTCTATTGTTATTCTTTCAAATTGCTACATTTATTTCTATTGTTACTAGTTTCTATTGTGTCTTCTAGTTCTTCAATATATAGTCTGCCATTAGTCCCATCAAGTATACTTGTTGTTTCATACATTGTATTTTTTTATCTCTAGAAATTTGATTTTCTTTTTTAGTATTTCTACATGAGTTTTAAAACACATGGAATATAGTTATAATAATTATTTTAATATCCTTGTCTGCTCATTGTAGCATCTATGTCAGTTCTGAGTCCATTTCTATGTACGTTTCTCCTCATTTTGTGTCTTCCTACTTCTTTAGGTGTCTGGTTATCTTTGATTGGATGCATGACCTTATCAATTTTACTTTCTTGGGTACTGTATATTTTTGTCTTCCTACAAATCTTGAGCTTGTTTTGAGATGCAGTTAGATCATTTGGAAACAGTTTGATCCTTCTGGATCTTGCTTTTAAGATTTGCTTTGGCAAGACCAGAACCATTTAATTTAAAGCTAACTGTTCTCCACTATTAAGGCAAGACCTTTCTGAGTACTCTTTCCAGTGCTCTATAAATTAGTTTTCTAATCTGGTTCATGGGAATAGCCCACTCTGAGTGCCAGGTACTCCTCTATGGACTTCTTTCAGATCACACTCTCTCTAGCTTCAAGTAGTTTCCTCACATGTTTGCACTAATCAGCACTATGCTGAAGATTTGAGGGGGCTCTCCACAGATCTTGCTTATGAACACTAGTAGCTTGTTCTTTCTTAGATCCTCAGCTCCATATCCTCAATTTGGTGAGTCTGTACTCTATCTGGGTTCCTCTCCCTGCACCATAGCTTGGAAATTCTTCCAAGGCAGTAAGTTGGGTAGGCATAAAGCTCTCCTTGTTTGTTTTCCATTTCTAAGGGATCGCCATCCTTCAGTGATTGATGTTTAGTATTTTTTTTAAAGATTTTATTTATTTATCTGACAGAGAGATACACAGCAGGAGAGGGAACACAAGCATGGGGAGTGGGAGAGGGAAAAGCAGGCTTCCTGCTGAACAGGGAGCCCAATGCAGAGTTTGATCCCAGGACCCTGGGATCATGACCTGAGCCAAAGGCAGACACTTAATGACTGAGCCACCCAGGTGTCCCTTGATGTTTAGTGTCTTGAAAAAAGTTTGTTTCATGTGTTCTATCTTTTAAAAAATCTTTTGGTTATTTTAGGTGATAGGGTAAATCTGGTTCTTCTTCCTCCATCTTGGTTAGAAGCAAAGGAGTTTCTTTTAAGTTTCCAAAGGTGGTTTTAGAAATGACCAATAGCAAAGCAGGAGTTTCTGATTGAGAGTTTGGAAAAAGAATTCATCTCAGAATTTCTATTATCTATTCTTCATTCTACTCAGATTCTTCACAAATATCTGCCTAATGAAGTTCCTTGTATATATTGTCCACCATATCAGTAGGTAGGTTATAGAATTTAGGGGGAAAAGACATACTGAAGTTACTAAAATTATAAGTTTCATTGAATCTATTCTATAAAAAGGAAATAATACAAAAGGAACCAAGTTAGTATCATAGTTTTGTTTTTGCTTCTTTTTCCCCTTCCTTCCTTGGGCCTTACTGGGAAGCCACAGTGATCTGTGGCAGGAAAAAAATATCTAAAAGCTAAAGAAATGTAGATTATCTCCTTCCAATTCTTACAGACCACGTAATGTTAGCCAAGTCAATACATGTTTGCAAAAATCCAGCTGGAATGTGGTAAGGTAGTTGCTGCAACTCCTTTCTCCTTTTATATATAGTTTGAAAAGTAGAAAAGTTCCTGGGTAAACAGCAGTGATTAGAGTTTAACTGTGAACCTAGGGTGAGTTTCAGATTGACTAAGCCCTCAGAGCAGATAGAGACCCTTCTAAGTTTGAGTAGAAAGACAAAAAGACTTGGAGTTCGTTTGCCCAGTATATGGGACTAATTAGCACTTCGAGTTTCTTGAATTGGGGCTAGTGAAATAAGAGCTAGATATCTCATAAGATCTTTTTTTCTCTCTCTCTTTAGTACTTCTTGGAAGAGGGGCTTGGACTATTGAATTGGAATGGAACAATTAAAACCGACTTTAAAATGAAGCCCTGACATACTGGCTGCTTGCCTGCTCTGTTGGGGCAGCTCTGGTTTCAGGGAAACAGAATGCTTTTCTATTTATTTGTTTGTTTCCAGACAATTTCCTGCGTCATCACATTTTTTTGTGAGCCAAGTGTTTGAGGTTGATGATGTTGACAGAGCCCTTGGAGAATGGAGGGAGTTCATCTCCACAGAGAAAGGCTTTTGTATTTCAAATTTTAAAATTCCAGAATATTTTTCTATTACATTGCTAGTCTTAGTTTTTTTTAATGCCTTTTCGTGGATATGATGGTCTCCCCTTTATCTAATGGTCAGCTTTTAGGTGAATCCCTCTTTTCAGTCAAGAAAACACTTTAGAAAAACAATTTCTCTTGGCGCTTTTGAAAATTGCAATAGGGTATCTTGCTCTGCTTAGCTCTTAGTTTGGTAAGTTGTACATGTCATATACCCAGAAGGCTTAAGTATTTTTAAAATTATTATATGTTCTCTGTTTATTCATATTTAATTTCATTATCATAAGGCCATTGCATACCAAATGACATTTATTCAGGAACTGTTGGGAAAAATATAAAATATATTTGAGCTATAATGAATTATGATGATTTACATTTATTAACAAATTTACTTTTATTAGAAAATCACCCAAGGCTGTTTTTGACAGTTTCTGTTTTAAAGATTTTATGTATTTATTTGCCAGAGAGACAGTGAGAGAGAGAACACAAGCAGGAGGAGCAGGGAGCCTGTTGTGTCGAAGGCACACGCTTAAGGACTGAGCCACCCAGGCACCCCATGTTTTTGACAGTTTGAAAACAGAAACTTTGATACTTTTTTTTTTCTGGTGAGATTTTGGACTCTTTTACATAAAGTATAAACTCTTGTTCGTAATTGAGTCCTCAACCTGGCTGATGCATCTCTGACTGAAAGAAGGTATTGCAGGGCACCGGAGAGGCTCAGTCAGTTAAGCATCTGCCTTTGGCTCATGTCATGTTCTCAGGGTCCTGGTACTGAGTTCCACATTAGGCTCCTTGCTCAGCAGAGAGTCTGTATCTCTCTCACCTTCTGACCCTCCCCAGGACTCATGTTTTCTCTCTGTCTCAAATAAATAAAATATTTTTTAGAAAATTGAAAGAAGGTATTGCAGTTTATAAAGGACTTTGTGGTAGGTGGAGGTGGTGGTGCTGGAAAGTTGGGAATTGGGGGAGGACTATGAGGTACCTAAATATTTATTTAGATTCTATTATGTGCCAGGTGCTAGGCCAGACATCTATATGTTATTTTTATAAACTGCCATTTCTGAATCTCAGAAAATGGCTCTTATAATTAGGTGGGATTTAGAGAAGAACTAGAAAATCTTAATATTTTTTAAACTGTACGTATAAAAGAATGTGATTAAAAGCTCATTTAATATGAGTGCTTCAGATGATTCACACTTTTAAGGATATTATATGAAAGGGTTGGCATTATATAAAATGGGGATACTAAATAGAGTAATAGAATAAAAGGTAAGGATTTAAATAGTCTAAGAATTTTAGAACTGAAAATAATTTTAGAAACCACTTTGGATGATGTATTTCATGTGGCAGTTGAGAAAAATGCTGTCCTGATGCACATCAGCTTTGCCCATAGAACGAGTTAGTGCAGGTAAAAGAAGAGAACCTAGGTGGCATAACTGCCGGTTCACTATCCTTTCTCCTGTATCCTAACTCTGTCTTCTGCCTTATTTTAGAAGTAGCAATCCACAAGCGCTCTACATCATCAATATAAGCAATAAAACTAGCAGTAACAAACTTTTATGTTTAAAAATATGATTTAAACCTGTTGGCTGGTTGTTGGTTTCTATTTGGCTCATCAAAAGGCCTTGGAACCAGGTGTTAGATAGGTCATAGCCTCTAATATTATTTTCAAAACTGGAGAAAAGTAATTGGAGAAGAATCCCCTTATGTAAGCTTTTAAGCTGTTCATTTGAGTGTTTAAGTAGTTGTCATCTCTTCTGTGATGGTCTTAGAAGACATTGCTCAGGTCACAGTGTACTATCTTTGAGACCCCAGAAAGAGAAAGAGCCTTTGCCCTGATGTATCACATGAATGAATAATAGGCAACATTTAGGGAAGCTGCGTTCATGCAGACTATTCTCACCACACTTTTTTTCATGGCCTTTTTACTTTTCCTTCCCCCAAACCATCCCAGCTTGGCTTGACTAAATGCAATGAACAGGGACCATTGTATGAATTGGAAGGAAAGTGTCTTAAATATATGAAGTTATAATGACTTGGTAAGTGTTATAAAAATATTCTGCAACTGAGTTAGAAATTACATCATCCATTGCCTGTGGCACTATGGACTGGGCCCAAATGGTGTAATTCTCCAGTATAATACTGAAGTAATTTTTGTATCTGCCAAGTAAATAGTTTAAATTTCAAACGTATGAAATGGCAAGCTATAATTGTTCAATTCTAGTGAACCACAGGTGTATTTAATTTCCTTCCTTTACTTCTTACTGTCTTTTTTTAGGTAGGCTGAACCAACTAAATTAAAATTGTGCTCTTGTATGAATCTACAAGGTGAGCTTTAAAGTCAATCAGTATATTCGAAGACATACATATTATATAGCACTACTCCTTTAAAAGTACAAACTTCTTAATAGAATATAAGTCCATTTTATTTAGGGAAAATAGCCATTTTCATTCACATATGTTGGTAGAAGTGGCATATTATAATGACAGACAGAACATGGGGAACCACAAAATGTGCACTTATTTTTGTACCTATTAATGAGTTTTTATTTGATCTAGCTTGAATCATTTCCTTTTTCTTTAATTTTTCTATCTGCTAAAGGTGAATAATAATACTTCCACTCGCCACATAGAGGTGCTGGGAGAATGAAAGATAAATTCTCCAAAGCACTTTAAACTGCTTAAAAGAAAGTCTTTTTTAAACACAGGTTGATTACATTTGCTATCTTGTTGTTTCTTATGTTCAAATACCACAGTAAGTGTTAGGAGAGGGTTGAAGGGTTTGGCAATTGTTTATAACTTTATTGGTAGGTGAGGAGTTTAGTTATAGTTGCCTGTGTTTTACAAATAAGGAAATTGAAGCCTCAAAAGATTTGTTTATCTTTGGGCTTAAAGTGAAAAGCTCTTTATGAGAGTTGGGGGAAATTAGTGGGACTATAGATGCAGTAAGATTGGCCATGAGTTGATGATTATTGAAGCAGTTAATGAATATATGGGGGATCATTATATTATCCTATATACCTTATGTATGTTTGAAATTTTACTTAAAACATAAAAGCACCTGCTATTATTTATGAAGGTCGTTAAAAAGCTGTTGAGTCCTTTATCTGTCAGGCATGGAGAATACTTTATTTCTTAGGGTTCAGCAGAAAAATTGAAAAAAATCTTAAATGCATGAACCTATGAGCAGAGATATTTTAGTTTTTCATATTCAACTTTTATATTTGATTTCCAGTGCTTTCTAAACCACTTGCTGCTTTTTAGAACTTTTAATTTAATATGCTATTTTAGAAGAGTTAAGAGATTACTTTTTTTTTCTTATGCCTGTTTTAGACACTTGTCACCTTCCCTTTGTCATCATTGATTTTAGATGTTCATTTTCTTATTTCTGGAAATTGTTAGGAATTATGAGCAGTCACTTATTAACTCGATTACTTTATGCTTCAGTGGGCTTGTCAGTGGGTGGCCTGTGAATTATTTCAGCTTCTAGAGACCCAGATCAACCTTGCTACCCTTGCTACCCATGAGTATCATGACAGAAAACTGCTGACCTCCCCATTGTAGGATCTTTTAATTGAATAGCATTTGAAACATGTGAAAACACTTATATTGAACAAGCAAACAAAATCACCCTCCACCTCCAACTTCTAACTCTATAAATCCCTTCTTTCAGCCTTCTGGGAGTAATAAATAAATAAGTAAGTAAGTAAGTAAGTAAATTTTTAAAGAATCAAGCCATGGAAACTTTATACGCAAAGCAAGACCTTTCTGTTGGCCACCTAAAAGTGATGGCAACAAAGAAAACTCAGAATTTGTGTGTCCTATTCATTGACTCGCTTGTAGGTAACCCAAAGCATAGTAATTTTTGGCTCTGTGAATTTACGCATATTTAGAATGTTTACCAGTTTATTCAAAAGAGCTCAAAGCTAAGTCATGGGTTCTGTTTTCTGATCCTTCACTGTATTGCATTTTTGAGCTCTTGTGTAGTTATGTTTGTTTTTATTTCTATAAATCAGGGAAGGAAGGTCTTTATAGGCCTGTTATGTTCATTATTTTACTTGGTCCTGTCAACAAGTGTTTGAGATAGGTAACTTATTAAGATAGGACTCTTTTAGTTCCAGATGATAAAAGACTTTCTCGTGTTTCTTTAAAGTTTTTCTTTTTTTGTTGGTTTTGAGCAGTTTAATTATCATGTAATTTTTTTTCATGTTTTTTATCTTTGGGGTTTGTTGAAGTTTTTTGACTTAAGTGAAAATAAAAGGAAATATATTAGCCAACAACTGAAAATCTAAGAGGTAGATCTGACTTCACATATTAACAAATTTCATTAGGACTGTTCTCTACATCTTTTGAATCTGTTTTCTGTAGTTGGCTTTTCCCACACAGAAGCTTCAGGCTTACACTCTACTAGCTTAGAAACTTCAGAAAGGGAATAAATTTTTCCTGATTGCTCCAGCGAAGTCCTCAACATTGGTTATAATCTGCCCAGCATGGGTCACATGCCCGTCCCTGCACCATTAATTAAAGCCTGGAGGATGTAGTTATTTCACTGGCTAAGTGTGGTTCAACGCTCTGTCCCAGAGTAGTGGCTAGACTGAGGGTGGGAAAGCCCTTTCCCCAAAGGAAGGGGGACTTCTTAACTGCTTTCCCCCAGAAGGGATGTTGAATGGCAAAGACAAATGTCTATTGGGATGTCATTCTCATTTCATTAAGAAAGTCGAGGCTTAGGTAACTTAACTTCCCCAAGCCTACACAGCTAATTAGTGCTTAAGTCCGAATTTTGACCCAAATCTGCCTAACTCTAATTTCTATGCTCTTTTTTCAACACCTTTTTGTCTCCCTGGAATACCACGCTCCTTCTTCTCAAGTTTCTCCATGAAACTGTGATGGCTGCCATTTCTCTATAGTACTTTTCCAGCAGGGTGATTTTGCCTCCGGAGGAAATTTGAGAAAGTCTGGAGACATTTCTGGTTGTCAGAACAGTGCAGAGTGGTTGGAGGGGTGCTATGAGGAGAAACCATCCTGCAGTCACAAGACAGGCAGAGTTACCCAGTCCAAAATGTCAACAGAGCTAAAGTTGAGACACCTGCTTTACAGGTTCCATTTCCAGGCTATTAGTATTAACATAAATTTTGAATGAAGGATGTAATAAAGAGCAAGACTGAATAAATATCTAGGTGCAATTAAGTAACTTCTCAATTAAGGGAAACGTTTATTGTCATAGCATCCAGTTTTAGAATACTGCATTCTCTTATGTAATGGGTAAATTGAAATAGCACATATGTTCCTTTAAAAAAAAAATGTTTCATGCAGGCTTTAGCTAACTTCCCCGGCATAATTTTTTCATTCCAAAGTCATATAAATTTTCCTCAAAATGTAGATCTAGGGATGTTTTAGGTCAAATACTGAATACTTTTAAAACAAATATATAAGTTTATCTTGGAAGCCTTTTAAACATTTCAAATAGAGGATTCTGTACTAGGGGAAATATTTTTAAAACTCTTAACCAAAGCAGTTTTTAAAATTCTGATAATAACAAGAGATTCAATGATTAAATAAGACATTTAATTTAATAAGACATTTAACATAAGTGTAATGATGGCAGAAGAGTGCATTGAAGGTGTTATCGCAGTTAGTTTTGGGGTTTGACACTTAAGAGTAATGGGTCTCCTTATTTAATGACATTAAAATAGATTGAACTGTTCACTTCCTTGAGACTGCAGGTGAGTTCTGAATTATGCAAATCTGAATCATCCTAGGAAAGCTGTTTCTATGGTTAACTGCAAGTAGTGTTCCAGTAGAGTAATCAAATGATTAGGGGGATACTACAGATTGTATTCATGTAAGAAATCTTTCATAATCCAGCAAATCAAATTTATTTTTGGAATTGGAAGATTTGGGGCTTAGCATTTTCTAATTTTGCCAGTTTTACACAAGTAAATCTTCAGTATTATGTTCCAGATGCTTATGACTACATACATAGAAATCATTCCTCTCTCTGGTTCTTGTCAACCTCATTAGACCCAACTGAGATCAAGATTTTCTCTGATTTCAACCAGATAATTCCTATTTGCTTTGATATCTCACATGGAAAACCTTCCTCACATCTCTCTTGATCACTTGACATTCCTCCAGCTCATGCCTTTCAGCCCCGCCAGCTTGGCTTCACTCCTTCATGTGATGGTACTGCCTAATCCAGGAAATACTCATTGGTTTTCTATTTCTTCTGTGTTTCTTCCCTCTTTTGGGGCCTCTCGTCCCTCCCCTGTATTATCTTCTTTTCTCACATAGTACTCCTACTCCCTTCTGTTGCCCTAACTTTATTTACTAGCTCCATATTCTGAGGCTTCTCTGTTTCTTAGATCATGACCTCCTCTACGAAGGTGTCTGATGTCTACCCAACAAGCATATTTTAGTAAGGTATGTGTGTACAGGTAGGCCATCTGTTCACTGTTAATAGAGTACAATTTGCAGTTTCCTTGGAAATAGGGTAGCTTCTGATTTTCAAACCACCCAAGGTCTTAATCACTAAAATGTGAATTTTGTCACATTACCATAGGCAATAATATTTGTCTGTATTTGTCTTGATAAATGGTGCTGGTTAAATTGTTATAATTTATTATAATGTAGGCCTACTATTTTTCTTGAGAAGAAATGTTCTTGGAGATTTGGAATTTCTTATCTTTCTGTTTATGAACATTTTCCTGGTGCTGAAGTTTACTCCTCCCCACAGCTATGTTATGTAAGTCGGTAGTCCCAGTTTTATAGAGCAGAGAGATGAGAAGTCACTTGACTAAACAAGTCATTTGACCTGTTTAGAATTTCACAGCAAGCTAATTGCAGAGCCCTTGAGTTTCCTGTCTCTTAGCTCCCATGACATACATATAAAATGATTTATTTTGCATTGCTTATTTATATGAATGCCTTGGGCCATTTCCTTTCCTTTAATAAAATTATGAAAACTATTACCTAGTAAAGGAATTGTGAAGATAGAAAAGAAATGAACTAGGCACAATGTACCTGAATTTGATTACCACCTTCTCAACTGACTGGTAATGGAAGATGTCGGTTCCCAGGCTCTCCTTTTGAATTATGAAAACTGCACTCATTTTATTCTGTGTTGGTGATGTTCCTTGACGTTCTTTGAGGACAAAAACAAACTTAAAGTGCAAAATGTTATTATTGATTAAGTTAAAATGACCCTTGTTTGTTTGCAAAGCTTCTAGTGTTTGCTGGGCAGGTGATCCCATTGGGGAGCATTGTGGGGTATGCTAGGAACCAACCATGTCTCAGCAATTTTTTTTTTTTTTAATTTCTAGAACTGTTTTTCTATTGGGTTGAAGTGGGGGAAACAGCTTGTGGAACTGCTTTTGGTGCTGCCATGAGTGTGTTTGGGAAGAGTACATTCCAGTGGAATGCTAGGGGGATGGTAGCTGTTCAGGAAAAATAACCCTTACCAAAGTTAATGGCTCCCACTAGCATTTTCAGTAACATGTACCAGATGTGAGTAGTTAATTATTCTCAGATCTGATAAGTACCTGCCAGCCAAGGCTAATTTTATTTTCAGTAAATAGTGGCCAAAGGTCCTAGCTGTTCATTTGATAGGATAGGGCCTGTTTGCACTTATCTATTAATAAAAGTACAACACTCCTTTAGTTTTCCTTTCCCAGGGCCAGATAAAACATTTCAGACACTCAACGTATTTGTCTTTGTAAATCAGACAAAGTAAACAAATCTGGTAGATTAACTTGGTAAACAGAGTGGTTAAGTGTTACCTTTCGAGTTTAGCTCAATGCCATATAAATAGCATTAATCACATAGTATTTTCAATAACCTTTATGGAGCAAGACAGAGGTTTTTTTTCCCCCTCCCTCTTTCAACCACTAGAAATTCAGTGTGTTTCTTAAGTACTTTCAGATGTCCTTCTGTAGGGAGATTTGAAAATCGCTCTAAAATGAAATTTCTTTTGTCCCATTAATAACACATTGGGAACTTTGTACCAGTTAACATTGCATGCAAACATGGAAATTTCTGTGGTTCATCTCAGAAGGAAAGTAAGATTGCACAGTGGCAATGCAAGCTTTGCCAGACAGAGATAACAACCATCTAGAGGTTATTGATTTGGATGGAGCAGTGAGAAAGTGGTCAACTTTTATGGAGGAGAGAGGGGTAGGTAGGTGGAAATTCAGACTTTATTCATACAGATTTTTTCTCTTGGGCTAAGGGTCCTAACAGGGTCAGAAGTACTATTTATTTTTTGGGGCATGAAAGTGGCATGAAACTGATCAGTTATTTCACACTAGCCAACAAAACACTGTTATATCAAAGTATCTTCCATTTACACCAAGCCTCCATTAAATTTGAACTGGTGATCTGCTGGTATAGTTTTCCAAGTCTCATACCAGCTCTTTGTATCATCTTGTCTACCTCATTAAACTTTCTGTTTTAGTAAATGATTATCTTTAATAATTTAAAAATCTAATCTTTAAAAATTTAAAAATCTATCTTTACCAAGATAGATTATCTTTTGCATTGGCTTTATACTTGAGGTTGCAAGTACTTTGTAAAATTCTTTTTAGTTTTGCATACTGTGTAATAATTTACTTAATTTGGTGAACATGGTTCATAAATCACTGAAAGGTCTTAGAGAAAATTCCCTACTCATACCTCTACTCCCACTCCTTTAATGATCTCTGCAGTAGTATCTTATTCTGTATAAGAGAATGGCTGGATCAGGGGCCATGAATATAATACCAGGTACCTAGCAGTACCATCCTAAAAGTGATTGGTGATGTTGATGATAGTGACAGTATAGAATGAAAACCAGGAGTTTGGAAATCTGTATTCAGTTTCCAGCTTCACTTTAATGACCTGTTGGGAGACCAGAGGCACTTTATTTCTACTGCTTATGTCTTAGTTTCTCTAGCTATGCCATGAAGATACAAGTCTTAGTCCATTTGCCTACCTGGCAGGCTTGTTGTTAAAACTAAGAAGAGAAAGTGTAAAGTTCTTATAGTCTAAGAGGATAAAAGTTGCTATAACCAATGGGTAGAAAATATTTGTAAAGATCAGAAAAGTAAGCCTTTGGAGTAAACCTTTTCTGTGTTATATTTACTAGTCTTGCATGTAACAATAATTTTTTTTCCTCTTTTAATTGGACTCAGAGTATAGTAAAATCCATGGCATGACTTTCAGAAGGAGTTATTTTGTTGTCTGTACCAACACTTCAATTAAACACTGTTTTTTAAGCTATAAACCAAGCCACATCTTCAAAGTGTCCTTGATTTTAAATTATCAGAGTGAGACCACTTTTTGTGACATAGGCTAAGTAAAGTAGCAGCAAAGAAAGTGTTTAGGAAAGTGTTGCTGAATTCATAATCCCAGTTAACCCCAATCTATTAATGATTCTCAGATCTGTATTTCTACCTTAGATCTTTTTCCTGAATAAGAAAAAGTTCTAGACCCATAAATTTCAAGTTAAGTAGACAACCTCTCTACCTGGATGACCTCTGATAATTTCTAGCTCAATATGTACAAAACTTAAGTTAATAGAATATTCCTGAATTTCCTTTCTCTGTGAGTGGAAACACTCATCTCTCAAGTCAGAAAAGTCTCACATTTCCCCTCAAACTCTGTGGATTTGACTACCAGGATTTTATGCTCCTTCTCTCCCTCCCCATAATTGAATTCTTGCTCTCTGTTGCTGGGTGGCTACAATTGCCTTCCTGCAACCAGACTTACCCCATTGAGGTCTATTCTCACTACCATTTCCAGATTAACCTTACCCAAATTCATATTATGAAGCATTACTTTGTCACCAGAACAAATTGTTAATGACCTCTTGTGTCCTACAGGACAAGATTTATTGAGATCTTAGTGATCTTTACCTTGTTTCTGGCTTTGGATCCTCTTGTGACCTATGTTCCAATCACATTGGAAGTTTATGGATTCCTAGATATCTATGTTGTTGAACACTCTACACTCTCTCACATCCATTTATTTGACTGAGCAACTGCTTCTATAGTTCCTGTGGAACCTATGGCACTTATTTTGTCTTTCTTTTCCTGAGTTGACTACTTGAGGGATTGTATCTTGTTCATCTTTGTACTTCTATGTCTAACTCAGTGGTTGGCACAGAGGTATCTTGATTGATAGATTGGGTAGATGGGTGAAGTAAAGTCCTATGACCATGTCTACCTGCTCAAATTCCACTCCCTTTTCAATATTGAATGGAAATGGCCTTTAAAACTATCCAGATTGAGAGTTGATAGATGTACTTGGCTTTATTTACTATTGGTATGATTAAAGGGCCAACAAGAATGTGCCTTTAGCCCTTCCACCTGTCCAAAGGTTTCACAGGTAGTCTGAAATTTTACCATGAAGATCATTTGTTAAGGTTCTGATATTCCACTTGCACACCTTGCCCTCTTAGAACTTTATAGTTATAAAGTCCTTCCATAAACAATATCTTATTTAATTTTGAAAACAACCTTAAGAGAGATATTTTTATCACATATGTTTTAGAGATAAAGAAATATAGCTTCAGAGCAATTCACTGAGTTAAGGTCATTACACTGACATGGTGGAGCTAGGGCTTGAACCTAGTTTCACTGATTCCAGCATCCTCTTTTGTTAGGCCCTTACCTTAAAAGGAAACGCAAATGTATTAGTAGTTAAATACTTCAGTGTATATTAGTCAGATCACTTTCTTCACGCCAGCTCACCAAAAGGAGAATTATGAGAAAATGGGGGTTGTAATTTCTATATTGAAAAAGAAAAATCGTATAGAGGAAGAAGATAAAGGATCATTTTGGGACTGGGGCAGGCCCAGAGAAGTTAGACTTCAGTTAGATGTGACAGTGGGCCTAGGATGGACATTATCTATTTTTTTCCCTAAATATTTATTATTTATTTGAGAAAGGGAGAGAGGGAGCAGGGGGGGAGTGAGGGGGGAAAAAGAGTCTCAAGCAGACTCCACCCTGAGCACACAACCCCATGTGGGTCTGGATCTCAACCCCCTCAGATCACTACCTGAGCTGAAACCAAGAGTTGGATGCTTAACCGACTGTGCCCCTAGGATGGACACTATCTTAATATAAATATACAAAATTTATATTTCTTCATTTACCACTTTTTTGCTAAAGCTACATTTTCTTTTTTTTTTCTTTTTTTTTTTTTTACTGTTACTTAATTTTTTTTCCCAATGTTCCAAGATTCATTCCCCATTCCCCACACGCAGTGCTCCATGCTTTAGGTGTCCCCAGTACCCACCACCAGGCTCTCCCATCCCTCCACCCCCCTCCCTCCAAGTCCCTCAGTTTGTTTTTGTGTCCAAAGTCTCTGTTGTTTCGTTTCTTTCCCTGGATTACCCTAGTTCCCATTTACTTTCCTTCACCCATTGTCCTCCAGGTTACCCCTCATGCACCGCAAGTAAGTGAAACCATGCGATACTTGACTTTCTCTTCTTGGCTTATTTCACTCAGCATGATCTCTTCCAGTCCAGTCCATGTTGCTACAAAAGTTGGATATTCATCCTTTCTGATGGAGGCATAGTATTCCATTGTATATATGTACCACATCTTCTTTATCCATTCATCTGTTGATGGGCACCTTGGCTCTTTCCACAGTTTGGCGATTGTGGCCATTGCTGCGATGAACATTGGTGTACATATGGCCCTTCTTTTCA